>JAJIBD010032033.1:0-105802 GCA_021461705.1 Cryptotis parvus | reverse complement strand
CATTGATACTCTTAAACAAAGAGAAATCTTTCCCATTTCTCAATGTGATGACAGCTGAAGGCAGGAAAGGCAGACAACTGATTGGCCTGGAAGTTTCATTGCTCTCTCTACAGCAGTTTCTCTATCTGAAAAAATGGTACAATATAAACTTCCTAAGAGAATTTTGGAGAGATACAGAAAGATAACATAACATTTAGTAAAGCAGTAAGATGATGTAATATTAAGAATGAACATGTTTGCAATGTAAACAATTTTCAGCTTCTGTTCATTTTTTTCTCTAGTGTATCAGTTGATCATGAGCCCTCTCCCTAGAGAAGAAAAAATTGTGGCAATCATTATCAGGAATTTTGTGTGAGAATAAAGCGTATATTTCTTGCCTAGACAACTGATCTCACGAAATGCAGACACTGCCAATGTGAAGTAAGAAAGGGAGGCAAAGCTAGTGAGAAACTCTCACAGAAAAAGACTGTAAGACATATATGTCAATATTCTCCACCTAGCCCTAACACTCACCTGACATTTATGAGAGCTCAAAGAACCAGACAGAAGAGCATCCAAGACCCGATTAGGCAGAAGTCTGTTTTTTTTTTTTTTTTTTTTTGGTGGGGAGCTATAGAGAAAATATGCCTGACAGTTTAACAGGAGATTTTCTGGCAAGAGAGCTAGTATAATGGGCTGGATCATATGCTTTGCAGGCAGGAGACCTGAGTAACACCAGGAGCAGCCCCCTGGCACCAAGCTGGGATTTATTTCTTTTTAACATTCTTCCTCCAAAGAAAAATATTGTTTTGGACATGAAACCAAACCACTATGTACAGTGTTTCAAGATACCTTGGGTTTATTATTTTTTAAGTTCACAAATGGTTTGTGGTTGCCTGATTAGCAGTCAAATTACTAATACTATGTTTTATTTGACATTTTCTTAGTAAAATGCATTAACAATGGAAACTAAAATATAAATTATTATACTATTCATTAAGTACAAAATATGTTTATATAGTCAATATTTCTATTAAAAAAGATGATGGGATCTGTCATGCTCAGTACTTTGATAATAATTAATAAAAATTGTAATAAGGTCTTCTGGGCTACCTACAATCTTTAACTGTGATGATTGAATGAATAAAAGCTTATTCTCTTTTCCAATGATAAAATAAGTTTGGGAGATCTGAGAGGGGTTAATTTCTTCCTCCCACGCATCAGAGAGTGTGGCAGTGCTCACAGCACTGCCAGTGTGACCTGGGATCTTGCCTCCACAGATACTGTGGAATACTGCATCTTACATACCTTGGACTGAACCAAAGCCTAGTTCTTGGGTTATAGTGAGAATGGTCTTAGATCCCTGGAACATTGCTGAGGTGTCCTTCAAGTCTCCCAAAATGTAAATAAAAAAAAAAAGAAAAATAAGGTGGTTAATGGACCATTTGTCAAAGAAAAAAAAACATTGTTTTAGGTAGCAACCACTGAAAGCCCCACACAAGAGCACAATATAGTAAAGAGGAATGTTCCATTTTCCTGCACATTGATGGCCATTTGACAACTGTGAATATAACTAGTTAAATGCTGAGATTTAAGTAAATGGTAGGGCTGCACAGAATATATTGCATTATTCAGATCTGAAGAAATATGAAGAGAATGATAGAATGTGATGGTAAAGACCTAACATTTGAGAAAGCCTTGCAATAGTAAAATGTGTAAACATATTCCTTCCTAAATTCTGAGTTGAAAACTGTAATTCACTAATATTTTGCTTCTCTCACTAAACAGATTTCTTTAAATTCTTGGTAATCCATACTGCAAACATACTTGATTTAAACTCTCAATATAAATAGCAACCATTCTTTAAGGTTTACTGATTCCCACACTTCCCAGCTGGCCAATGTCTCTGTTCAATTAAGGTCTAAGAGTCATACTTTGTAGACAGTTCTACCAAGCATAGGCAATGAGGTCTTGAGAGAAATACTTAAACTCTCTGTTTACCTATTGAAAATAAGGCTAATAATAGTACTGACTTTATAAACTTATATGGGTATTTAATGAGGTTCTACTTTTTTGGAACATGCAAAATAAACAGCTGCTGTTTAGCAAAGGAACTGACCAATGTAAATTTCATGTGTTTCTTAAATAAATAAATACATTCTAGTGTCACTAATCACTGTCTAAAACCTTTTCTAGGATAGAAGTTTTTCCCAGATAAGGATGCCTTCAAGTAAAAATTTAGTTTACCAAATTTTTTGGTAGGTAGCAGTTATAAATGTGTGTTGGATATAAAACTATTCTCTGCATATCACCAGCAATTAATCATCAATAAACAAGGATTGGCCTGAGATAACCAAGTGGAAGTTTTGCTGCCTAAATCTTTTCATTTATTCTTATAAATCTGGTTTTTAGGTCTCAATAATTCCATCAGTGCTTGGAACACATGAATAAATGTGCTGAGTGAATGAAGTACATAAGTTACTAGTTTTTAGTGACTTAAATATTAAATTATTAGTAAATAATACTAATTAATTGCTTAGAATCCAAAACTATTAGTATAATTTTTAAATCACACCTAGAGAATGTTTCTATATTATACATTTATCACAAGGGTGTATCAATAGGTTGTATTTAAAACTTAAGTACAAGTTTTGAACATCTTAGGAAAACTGGTACATATTTACCAATAGGCTACATTTTCATTAATTTACAATTTCAAATAATCAAAAGGATCCAGTTATACCATCAATAGTGCTTGGTACTGATGTGGCATTTATTTAAAAAGCAGCATAGGGCAGGTACAGAAGGAATTTAGAGACAAGATAGAGTAATGACACAGCTATCACTGTGGTTCTAAACGGTCTGATCAACGTTGAGTGAAGAAATCTGTCAGAGGTCAGAGCACTGAGAACTATACTAATTGGGAACGTGTCTCCGAAGAGGCTGATGGATGGGAAGGCTTCCTACAAATGACACATGGGAGGAGAAAGCAAGCAACCTGCTTATTTTACAACCTCACCCTCATGGCACCTTGCACATACTCATTAAAGTCAGCAGAATTTAATTCCACTTGCTGGCTAACTCAGAATCCAAACAGTAAAATGCACAATGGAGCCAATGGAGAGAGAACACCTCACAAAAAGGGACCATTAAAACAGGCCTTTGGGGGACCAGAAAGATTAATCAGCTGATCACCTTTTTTTTTAAATACAGCTGACCAGGCTTCATCCCTGGGATAATATATTGTCCCTTGAGGAACTCTAGGAATGATCCCTGAGCACTGGGCCAAGAGTATGCCCTGAGTATAGTTGGGTAGGACCCAAAACAAATAAAATAAAAATATAAAATAAAACTTGAATTTTTAAGGTAAAATAGGTCCCACCTTCACCTTCCAGGGAGCAATACAAGTCTGGAGACTGTCAGTCTACTTGTCTTGTATTAGTGTCACCTTTCACCTACTCCCCTTCCCTCACTGGGACCTATTTCAAGTGTTTTGATCTTTTTCAGTTAGATTAGTATGAATTTCTTTGCTTTGTTTAACCTAAAAACTAAGTTCCAAATAAAATATGAACCAACTTGCTGCATATTTTAAAGTGTCTCACTTGGCTGTTTGAAAATAAATTTTCTTTAGTGGGTTTTATGTATCCGTCCCACATGTCAGAAATATTAGGCAAGTTATATTAAACAGATCTAAAAGAAGGCGCCTTTCTTTCAGACTTTTTCTTCTAATTCCCCAAACATTTCATTACTATTTCATCTCTCCTGAGCCTAGCCAGAAACTTGGCCTCCTTTGACTTCCCAACATACCAAGCTATTAAAAATACCCTTAAGCCCAAATTAAGGAAAGGTCACTGAAATGAACTCAATATGAGGCTTAAGCAGAGTACAGATATGTCTTTGACTTAGAATAGTACATGAACATGGATGATTTTGGACAGCTGGTTTCTTTCACTAATTCTGTCACTGGACTGTTATAGACATGAATGTCTCTGGTTGTCAATTTTCCTAATATCTCTTCATTTTTCTGTCACCAAAACATGAGTATTTTCTAGAATAACTAGAACTTATCTGAAAAAAAATAGTCAAGAGTCAATAGAAAGAGATGGTACCTTCAGTTAGTATTAAAGTAAAATTAGAACCTTAACACTGCCAAGATTTATAAACTAAAAGACAGGAAAAAACACTATTTTCAGACACTGTTAATTGATTCTTATTTTGATTAGAACCCTCTGAAAGAAATCAACACCTTAAGAATGGGTGTGTAACAGGGTAGGGAGAGTTGAGAATGATTTGGGGAGGGCAGTCCCGCTGCCTATATCCAGAAAACATAGACATTCAATGTTTAATTGGCCGTGGAACAAAAAGAAAACTGATGAGAAATAGGCCCATATTCTAGGGTCCTCAGAAACTGTTATAGCAAATGATCTCTGGGAGACCTGTGTTTAACTGAGGCTTGTAAATCCAGCAGTATAAGTTTCTATCTGTATCTGAAGTGACCACTACTCTAGGATGAAGCAAAATTCACCAGTCCTTTATATATTTCATTATACTTTGGCTAAAGGAAACCAAAGGCATTGGTGAAAGGCCTCGACCACGTTGATGGTGCTGAATGTGCACTGATTTTATACATCAAAACTATAAACACTAACACTATTTCAGCCACGTTATTTACATGCAATATACTACAATAAAATTAAAACTAAAGTCTCAGCAGCTTGAAGAAAAATCTTTACAAAGAAAGAAACCAAATAATATACATATCTATGAATAATAATGAATGTATTATTTATCCAAAATCAATATGAACAAATGGAGTTTATAGTATCTACTATTACATACTATAATAGCGGCATCAAGTATATTAATTACTATCAACCCACAAGAAGTGTTAAGGAAAAAATTCACAAAGACTGCAGCTCATAACATAGTAATCAAACAAAGTAAACGCTACATAGATCCAGTTTCTCTAGTTGGGCATATAGCAAGCTCACTCATCAACATAAAATTAAAATGTGTTTTAGCACAATAACTTGCCTCAGATCATGATTCTCTATGATCATTTTTAAGTAGACAAAAAAGTTATTTGTAATTTATGAATACAAGATTGTGCTCTATTTCTAAGAAGATAAACTAGTCAGCAGTGATATAGATTTACAAACTTTTGAGGAAAAGAATTTTCCTTTTGAGATTTGACATTTTATACCCTCTTGCCTATAATAACAGATGGTAGGTGTAGGTGGTGGAAATGTTAGGTTGAGCAGAAGGATAGTACCTAAAGAGGAATGGATAGTACCAGGAAACATATGACTCATAGTATTCTCATTTTTTAAGTTCCTTTGTGCATTTTCATTGAGGTTTGCCACAAAATTCATTGTCAAATTTAATTGTATCTTCAGCATAAGAGTTCTTTCATCCAGTTTCTATTATTGCATATTATTGCAGAGCACTTATATTACACTATTCAAGAGATTTAAAAAGCATTCAATGTCCTTTAAGAGGACAGAAACACCCACCAGCACAAGGAATAATGCATACATCAAAAGCTATGAGATTTAAAACCAGCTCAGACTAAAAACCTATGGTATAGGGCGAATGTGAGATATTTACAAGGTTTATATGTTTAAAAACAGTAAATACTGGTAAATTCTCAAGCAAAAATATGCATCAAGAGCAGATACTCTGGTATTGCAAGAGTCTTTAAAGGGCCATAACAGGGACTAGATAAATAGTTCTTGTTGGAACAATTGGCTATTTTAAAGAAAAGAAAATGAGACACAGATTAAACTATTGTCCTATGTAATTAGCATACCTAAGCCATATACATTTTTGTGCATTTATATGCACACATATAACACAATACACCTATATATCAAACACATATATGTTTTGTACTCAGTATCACTGAATTAAAAAAAACTGCTACTAGACCCATTAGCAAACTCATTTCTGCCATAGAAGTACCTGTATAGATCACAGCAATGATCAACACAGTCATATAAGTCTTTATTTTATGATTAGCAAGACACAGTATCTGTGATTTTGTTATACACTATCTGTAATGGCTCCATTCTCTCATATCATAAAACTGAAATTTATGAACTTCTCCCATATATTACTCTAAGTATATCATCAAATACAATTTAACATTTTAAAATTCTACTCATCTATCCAACAATTTGTCTCATCTCTTCAAGACAGACTCTAGCTAATGTTTCTGTTTTAGAACACAGAACTCCACAATTGAGATCCTTCATTATCACCAAATTCCAGACTTATGCCCTTCAAATAAACCACCCTCTTCCTCACTCCATAGGAGAAGAGGAATATGTGTGGCAACACTGACAGCAATTGCTATTGTCTATAAGCAATCATGAATCTACTATGTTGAATATTTGCTTAAGTGGCTTCTATTCAGGCTCTATTTAAAGCTCTCTACAACACTTTTTTACAAAAGATGGAAACTGTCTAGACTGAACAACTCCCACTAGATTCTTATCACGAGTAATTGGTGGCTTTAGAATTTTCAATTAGGTAAAACTTAAAAGTTAGATATTTCACTATCATCATTCTAGTCATAATATTTAATTCAGTGCTTCTTTGCTTATAAAGTAATGCACTTACTTCAAATTACTATCATGGGATACTGGGATCAGATTGTTTGTGTTCAAATTCTAGTTCCACCATTGACAGGATATGTGATTTTACATATGGTACCAAATATTGTGAATCCTCAATTTATCACTTGTGAAATATGACATTAATTTTCTTACACAGTTTTGTTATTAACAGAGATAATTTAAGAAAATATTTATATAGCCTGATTTAGACAGACCTTAAAAATAAATGAAGATGGAATAAATACATAAGTAGACTGAAAATCATGAGTAGATTATCATTACATATGTTATGTTTTGTACAAATATATTTTTGTTTACATCAGTAATATCTTCTGGTATAAAAATAATGATTCAACATTTGTATAAATTGAGACATAATCAGTACAGTAAGTCTAGTTATTACCCCAAATCATGCCTATTAATTTTCTCTCATGACTATAATGAAAACCTATTCCCTCAGAAATATTCAAATATGTAATAGGATATTTTTAGCTATGATTCCGACATTTCTATAAATTATTGTACCACTGTCATATTCGATATGCCGAAACAGTAATAATAATAGACCTCATTCCCTTGACCTGAACAAATGGTTGGAGGCTCTTCGTGTTCCTAGAGAGAGCAGATCTCCTTGGGCTACACTAGCATGGGACAGGAACAAAAGGAGACATTACTGGCCCCTGCTCTAGCAAATCAATTAACAAGGAGAAGACAAGTGATACAAGTAATTGTACCACTTACAGGTCAGAATTCTATACTGGGAGGATGGAGCTTCGGTTGACCTCCAATGGTGTAGACTAAACAAGAATTGATGACATTGCATGGCCAGTTTCTTATGCCCTCTACTTTCTCTCTCTGAAACTACCCCACTCAAACTTCATTTATAATTGTTAAGACTTGCAAGTATCAATTTGAAACTTAGTGATAAAGGATGTGCCTTAGATGTATGAGGATTTTTGGCCCCAGCAATATAATACACACAACACACACATATGCACACACAAAGTGCTTAGATTATGTAGTCAGAAAATTCATGAAAGCATACTTTTAATTGTTTTAAATTTTTATTGTACCACCATGAGATATACAATTACAATGATGTTCATGATTGGGTTTCAATTATACATTGTTCCAGCATCCATCTCTCCACCAGTGCCTTATTCCCACCGCCAATGTCTCCAAATTCCCTCCCCCTCTTCACCAGTCTGCCTCTAGAGCAGACACTTTTCCTTTTCTTTTCTCTCTTTCTCTCTCTTTCTCTCTCTCTCTGTTCTCTTACACATTGTGGCTTGCCCTAAGACATTTAGATTTTATCATGTAAATCTCTTTGTGTACATCCACTGCTGAGTTCTAGTCTGGCATTACCATTTCCCACAATTAATAGAATACTGGCATATATTTATATCACATTAATTAATGCACTCATTCTATATTTATCCTTTTCCTTCTGACTAATTTCACTAGCATGATAATCTGAATGTCCATCCATTTGCAGATCAGTTTCATGACCTCATTTTTCGGACAGCAGCATAGTATTCTATTGTGAAGATGTATCATAGTTTTAAAGCATACATTTAAGTGAGGAAAATATGTCATGATTATAATTATTAACACTGTCCCTCGATGCATTGCAGGTGTAGCTGTGGTTCCCGGCTGCATTGGCAGGTGGCAGACAGGAAACAGACTTGTCTACACCCAGGACTCTGATGCGTGGTCCCTGGATAGTTGATAATCTAACATAGAAAAGACTCGACCCCATAGGATGAACGCAGAGCCACAGCAGAGCCTGGCAAGCTACCTGTGGTGTATTTGATATGCCAAATACAGTAACAATAATGCACCTCATTTCCAATGAATGGAGAAATTACTGGCACCCGCTTGAGCAAAATGATGAGCATCGAGAAGACAAGTGAATTATCAACATTTATAAAAATGTACTACAAATACAATTTCCCAAATGCCTACTTCCTCTCTTCTGCAACATATACACATAAGATAATGACAAAATAGAGAAGTAAACAGTGTTGCTTTTATACATACAGAGAAACATAGCTATATTTGTACTATATCTGGTGTATAGCTAGTTTTGTGCAACTTTGTGGAGCAAATTACCTTCCAATGCTATTGCTCAATGTAGACTTGTCTATACATTTCTGCATCGAGAATTGCCTTTACTCTTACTGAGTTCCTCTAACTTTTAGCCAGCCTTTTCTAAAGCCCCAGCATAAATTTCTGTAAGTTAATATTTTCTTTTATAAAGACTTATCAAAGAGTAATCTCAATAGTAGAATATGAGCAAATGTTCATAATATAAAAATGACCAAATCCTATGTTCTACAGGAGGATGGAATTAGGGGGGATAAACAATAGTGTAGTTGATAGCAAAAGTATTTTAACAAGGAGAGTGTGTTCACAAAACTACAACCTAGATAGTTAAGTTTTTTCAAACATTTTACTCTTTTTAGTCGACCCTTATAAGCTGAACTCCCACTATTGGCATTATCTGTAATTCTAGAAGACAAATTGACTCTTAGAAGTTAGCATCCTTAAGAACATTTAATTTCCCCAAGTGTCTACACTCCCAACATGTGTTTATTTCTGTACTAAAAATCTGGTAATTTCACAGCTTGCTGGGCAGAAGAAAAACAGTCACTGACATCTAAATTAATGCTGTTGCCCAGGGAAGCAAACTGTTGCTTTTATGTGATTTTGGCCAGCATAGATTGCAAGTATTCTTCCCTTTTGATAGTGTTCAGTAAAAACCAATGCTGTGATATTGGTGACTTACAAAAAAAACCTTTATAAAAGGAATGAACCAGAACTTTCAATGTATCCACTTATCTATTTGTCCAAGTTAATAGATACAATATGAGAAATGGGAAAATACACCACTTTACAATTAGAAGCAAACAGATTAATAAAACATGATAAAGCATAAGTTATAATATATTACATGACTAATCAATAACTAATTGCAAATAAGTAGTAAAAGATGATATTGTGAAGTTACGGGTTGAGACACTTTGATGACAACTATACCCTAATATTTAATACTTATTATTTAATGCTATGCTAAAACGACTGCAAGACTCAAAAGTTTTCTTGAGTAATAAATGAAAGAAGAAAAGTGCCATCAATACTAAGATTATAAAGTGAAACTAAGTGTAAACCATGATATCAGAAGGGAAACTAATCCTGTTTTATTTTTTTTCCTTGCATTTTGGGTCATACCCCGCAATGCTCAGGTGTTACCCCTGGCTCTGCACTCAGGAATTACTCCTGGCAGTACTCATAGGACCATATGGGATGCTGGGGGTTGAACCTGAGTCGGCCTTGTGCAAGACAATGCCTTACCTGCTGTGCTATCACTCTGGCCCCCGTCATTTTTATTCCTGAATTATTTTATCTCTAAATTATGAAGATAAAACATCAGAGATTATGGAATACTATAGGTTATAACAGATGTATGTGTGAGAACATAAAAATGTATCTGCAAGATGTAAAAATTTATGAAGATATGTTTAGAAAGAAAAATTTTCAAAGAGTAAACTTATTTGGCTCTAGGAAAACAAATGCTCTTTCCTACTGTACTTAACTGTTAGATGGTGGCAATAATTCAAACAATAAAATGAAAAAAGAAATAAATTAATCTTCTAAAATCCAATAAATAAATAAATAATATCTAGCAGTGGACAAGCATAAGTGCTAAGAGAGAATGCTATTATACTCAATAGTAAAATGTTGAGATGTTTGTTTTGTCTTTTTTTAAAGAAGATTGTTCAACTCCTAGGCTGATTCCATATTTTAGGAATAGATTACACAATTAAATATTATTCAGTTTGCTGCAAAGTGTTTAGAACTAGAAAATTTTATGACTGTTGAATGAAATAAGCCAGAAGAAGAAAGACAAAACCAGGGTGATTTCACTTATCTGTGGTATATAGAAAACTGGATGAGGAAATGTAGTGTACTAAAGGGAGATTCTTAGATCATCCTTGACCCCAGTGTTTAGAGAGAAGGACAGAAAAGGAAAGAAATCAAGGAGTTAAGAAGAGAATGAGAATAACGAATGAACAGACATCAGGGTATCGGTTATACCAGTGATATAGATGAATGGCGCAGACATATACAAAAACAGACACAGCAGCAATAAATATATGAGATTTAAGGGACAACTACTGAAATGTACCTGTCGAGTTGAAAGGTGAGGACAGGGTGGGAAGGATAAAAGAACTTTTGTGGAGGGGAAGTTGACACCAATGTGATTGGTACGGAAATATGATATGCCTAAAACTCGACTGTCAATGACCTTGTAAATTATGATTCTCTAATAAAATTTTATTAAAAATAAGCAATAACTATGATTCTTCTTTTCTAGCTCCCATGAAGAGACAAATGGCAGTGGCTAAAGACGGGTGAGGATGGGAAAACTAGTCGTAGCTAGGGACAAAAAGAAAATTAACTACTTACTAAAACTCAGTTTTGAGATTTCAGGTTAAGTCAGATCTGAAACAAACATATTATTGTTTTTTGAAAGCATACAATCCAACAAATATGGCCAGTGCAATGGTGCAGCCTTATATGCAGCTGACCTGGGTTCTATTCCCAGCATTCCATATGGACCCCTAGGCACTGCCAGGAGTAATTCCTGAGTACAGAGCCAGGAGTAACCCCAGAGCGTCTCCAGATGTGACCCAAAAAGCAAACAAAAAACGTTTTGTCTTAAGTTCTTATTTGTTTCATCTGGCTCCAACGAAGCCCTAATTGATGAGACCCTCATGTAAAGAAGTCAGTAACTTCAATTTCAGATTTTAGAAGAAAGCAGACATTTTGTGGGGCTGAAGGTTGGGATGGAGAAAGCTGGGCTATAGCCAGCTGTGCTTCTCATACACTGTATTTTTTAACTTACTCCTAACATGCATGATCTCCTTATATTTATTATAAAGGAACAGCTACTTAGTACTAAAAAGACAAAAACCTAATATAACAACCACATAACCATATCTCAAGAATATTGTTTTACTTAAATAGTTCACTGCAAAATAATTAATTCTATATAAATATACTATATAAATCCCAAAACATGCAATTTTATAGTTTGGCTAAAGCAATCGTAAAGTTGCTTTCAGGGTAGGAATGACTGACTCAAGAGTGTATGAAGAATCTTTCTGGGATGATGGAATTATTCTACTTGTTTCTTTTGTGAGTGGTTACAAAGATAAAGAAAATTGTTAAACTCTCTTCAATTAAACAAACACTCAATATGCCGATATTCCATGATATACAAATTCAACCTCAGTATACTATTTTTATGTGTCCTTATAACTTTTGAGATCAAAGGAAAGTATTATTTCTGTAATTCATATCTGTAATTAATAACTATGGAATGAGTACCTTTAGCATAATTAAGACCCCAGGAAAAAAATCGGACATTCTTGACATCTTAAGAATGTCATAAAAGGACCTTCTCCAGAACTATAGAGATGAAATTACTACCAATGACCTCTACTGTCTAGACCTTGGCCAGTATAGGGAGATCAGAGAGAAACTGGGTTTCAAAAACCTTTATTTCTCATGTCCTCCATGTGGTCTGTACCTTTGCTTCACAGAGAAACCAAAGTTAATACAAAAAAATCTGTATGATGATAAAACTGAGGACTGGGGTCATTTATCAAATTCTGTTTGAAATATAAATATGTAGTCCTCTCCGTCATGTGGCTTTTAGGGACAAAAACGACCACCTGTTGCCCATCATTTTTCTTTTTTAAATACATTACTTCTGAAGCCAATGAGCAGCAGTAATAGATTCGTACCATCTGGAGGAGATATGAAATAGAATCTACATTTCACAAAAGTAATCAAGCTCTGACTTTATACTTATTTCAGATAATCTGACATCAGTAAATTTTAGGAGTATAATTCATGATTAGAGTGATTTTTAAAGGTGTCTAATTCAAAGACTTAATCTAAAAAAGGAATGACACTCTAAAAGAAACATAATATAACCTAAATTCTGTGGTTCATCTACACTATGGAATACTATGCAGCTGTCAGAAAAGATGAAATTATGAAATTTACCTGCAAATGGATGGACATGGAGACTATCATGCTGAGTGAAATTAGTCAGAAGAAAAAGAAAAGATATAGAATGACTGCATTCACTAATAGGATATAAATAGATACCAGAGTTTTACTAAATATAGGAAATGGTAATGGCAAATTAAAACTCACCATTGAATATACACAGAGACTTAAGTGATAAACTCTAAATATCTGCAGGGCTAGCCACAATGCGTAAAAGAAGAGATGCAAAGACATCTCATTCTCTCTTCAAGAGACAGATGCAAAGACAGAGAGAGAGACAGAGAGAGAAAGAGAGAGGATACTGGGGTACCTGCTATTGAGGCAGTCTGGGGGTGGGTGGGAGGGATGGGGTACATTGGTGGTGGAAATGGGGCACTGGTGGAGGGATAGGTGCTGGTATACTGTATTACCAAGAACCAATTATGAACACCTTTGTAATTGTATGTCTCACAGTGGTATAATTAAAAAATAAAAAATAAAGTGAACAAAATAATCAAACTACACAGTATGAAAATTAAGGGATCCTGGATTTATGCTCCCCCAAATATGGTCTGAGAACAATTCTGAATTGTCAAAACAGTCATTTCCTTGGACTGTTTGTGTGTATTTACAAAGACTTATCAAGAACAAACTGAAAATTGGTACAAAGAATTTTTTACTCTTTAGTAGAAAAAGACAATGAGGTAAAATGAAGGGAAAATGTGTGGTGACTTGTGTTGTGCCTAGACCAGTGCCAAGCACACTGTCTGAACTATTTAAAGGGTTTAGATCACTAGCTCACTGGGAATATAACCCCACCCAGAATTCCTGGTGAATATCAGCATTGAATAATAATGAAAGAAATAAAGGAATTGCCAGAGTGATGTAACATCCAGGGCTTGTAGCCACAGCTCAGAGAAATAGATAGTATTAATCTGAGAATTACAGATCTCCAGCAAAGTGGATGGTATCACTGTCTGTATCACTGTCTTCCCGTTTATCATCGATTTGTTCAAGCGGGCCCCAGTAACATCTCCATATGTCCTGTCTCATGCTAGTAGAGCCCAAGGCATCTGCTTGCCCCAGGAACATAAAGAGCCTCAATCCATTCCGAATGAGGTCTATAATTGTTACTGGTATTTGGCATATATATCAAATACAACACGGGTAGCTTGCCAGGCTCTGCTGTGCAGGTAGCATACTCTTGTAGGCATCTCTAAGTCCAGCATTTATTGATGAACCGCGAGGCGCGAGCCGGCGCTGATAGGGTGGTCTGCTGGGTGGAGGTCTGACGAGAGAGAAGTCCGGATATGGAAAATGGAGGCCCTCATGGAGTGGGGGTCATCTGGCTTGTTGCGAGGCTCTGCTGGGATGGTAGGCCAGGGCTAGAACCCACCATCCCTCCCGGGCGCCTCGTGAGTGGCTGGTCACAGGGAGAGCCAGTAGCAGCTCTGCCCCATGTCTGCAAGTCTCTGAACAGGCATACCTGAGCCGGATTTAAGAAAGACTGCTGCAGGGTGGAACTCAATGAGCTGGTTGCAGATAACCGAGATGGTATGCAAAGTGGATGGTATGCAGGAAATAAAAACAAACACAGCGATATTGCTGTTTAAGTGGACTAATTCATAAACATATTAAAAGGCATGTGCTCTTTGAACTGGACAAAATACTATATCCTATTAAAAAGGTTAATTATGCAGCACAAAGTTCTCCTGTATAAAAATATAAACATTTATATTTTCATTAATTAGTTTACTATATTTTAATAAGTGAAACTTTTGTATTGCCCCTAGAAGTATTGCAGGTGTGGCTGCGGTGACCATCTGCATCGGCAGTTGGCAGACAGGTGACAGGCTCGTCTATACACAGGGCTCTGCCCCTAGGACCCTGGATAGTTGATGGTCTGACATAGAAAAAGATTGGGACCCCTGGAATGAACCCAGAGTCATGGCAGAGCCTGACAAGCTACCTGTGGTGTATATCATATGCCCAAAACAGTAACAATATAGACCTCATTCCCAATGAATGGAGAAGTTACTAGTGCCCACTCAAGCAAATTGAAGAACAATGGGAAGACAAGAGACAAGTGACAAGCTTTCCTATCAATATTTAAGCTTTTTAGTACTTTAAACATTTATCTGTATGTGTAATAAATATGAAGTTAATTTCATCATCATCACTTGATCATTTGACATTCCATTGTTCATTGATTTGCTGGAACGGGCACCAGTAACGTTTTATTTGTCCCTGTCCCGTGCCAGTGTAGCCCAATGGCATCTGCTTGCTCCAGGAATACCAAGAGCCTCAAACCGTTTGTTTAGGGTCTTGATGTAGAAATCTGACCATCTTGTACATGGGTGGCCACGTGATCTTTTGATATCCCGTGGGATCCAGTCGATAACAGCTCTGTTCAGCGGTCATCTCCAAGTCAGATTACATGTCCAACCCATCTGATTTCTGATGCCTTGGCAAATGAGACAGGGTCCCTGATTCTCGATAGTAGGCTGAGGTCGGAATCTGGATTCTTTCTCTCATTTGAGTGACACATTATGTTCCAAGCATAACACCTTGGGAGACCTGAATAGAATTCTCATCCTACTTTTGTAAGGCCCAGTTCTGTGAGGTGTACGTTAATGCAGGGAGAATGGACAAGTTAGAGATGTGCCCGGATCAGATGTTCTTTGCCCTTTTAGTTATTTCTTTGAAACTCTTGAAGGTGTTCCATGCTGCTTTCTTCCTCCAGCACAGCTCAGGTGCTAGGTTGTCCATCATGTTGAGTTCTCAACCTAGGTACACATAATTGTTGCATTCAGAGATATTTGTTCCATTGAGAATGAATGGAGCATCTGGAACTAGTTTGAATTCCATTAACATTGTTTTGTTGAGATTCAGCTGTAGACCTACCTTACCTTTCCACATTCACAGTCGAAGTCAGCTAGTTGGGTAATGTTTTAGGTTATTAGAACAATATCTTCAGTGAAGCAGAGGTGGTGTAGTTGCCGACCGTCTATTTTACTCCCATTCCTTCCCATTCTAATTGTTGCATGATGTTCTCGAGAGTGGCGCTGAAGAGTTTTGGTTAAATGTTATCACCCTGCCAAACCCCTCTTTTGACATCTATGATCACTTCCTTGTAGAATGGTGAGATCCTGGTGGGGAATCCCTAATACAACTCACAAAGGATCTTGAAACTTGATGTATTGGGTTTGAACACCCTGTTTGGCTAGGGCTTCGATGACTCTTTCAGTCTCAACAGAATCAAAGGCTTTTTTTTTACATCAATGAACGTTAGAAAGAGCAGCATCTTGACCTCCCTACAAGCTTCAATGAGCTTGATTCATCAGTAATTTACCAAAGTATTCCACCTGCCCCTTTCAGAGAGCCCGGAAAGTTACCAAAAGTATCCCACCCACATGGTAGAGCCTGGCAGGCTGTCCATCATGTATTCGATATGCCAAAACCAGTAAAAACAATGAATCTTATCCTTTAGTTTCATAAAGCATTTAATTAATGAACTTATAATTTTAGATGTTACACAGAATCATTAATTCATTACAAGAATATGGGTGGGAAACATATACAGATCTCACTTAACACCCATGTATCACTGCAGAAGCATTGGAATCCTCCAAACACTGAAGTGGTGACCCACAGAATAAATAAATATTCCACAGACTAGCACATATCTTAAAAAAAAAGAAACTTCTAAATAACCCTGAAAGTTTTAAAAAATAAACAAGATTGACAGAATAACTACAAATACATTTAAGTTTATCTCTTAAATTTACTGTACCAGAAAAGTACTATCTTTCCTGTGTATGGACTCATCATAATTCTAGTCAATAGGCATATGCTAATATGCATCAGCAAATAGCTCTTAGACAAGTATTCTCAATGATAAGAAATGATAGAAGTGCATTTTTTTACTCAGTTGAAATTTCCTTGAACTATCATAATGAATAATAATCATGAATGATGAGAAATAAAATAACTTGGGCACATGAAACTACCAATTTTCCCATCCTGTTAAAGCTGCATTAGATAATAATGCATTCTTCACATCCAATTTTAAGTAGCAAAATTAGGATAAATAACAATAACCAAATTTCTTAGTATCAGGTTATAGTAAATATTTTCCTGACCCTTTTGATGCGCCTTTAAGAATGTTCTATTAAATTTGTATTTTATGTTTCTTTTATTATCTGGGTTTGGGGGCCATGCTCAGTGATGCTCAGGGCTTATTCCTCGCTCTGTGCTTAGGGGTCACTCTTGGCAGGGACTGAGGGACTAACGGTGGTACCAGAAATTGAACCCGTTAGCCCCAACCAAAGAGAGCAATTTATCTACACTCTCTTGGTCCCTTTCTGTTTCTTACGCTAATCACCATATTAATATTCACACAAAAAATAGTAACTTAAGCTCTCAATATCACTCTTGGATTGTAAGTATATGCAATCCAATGAAAAAAAAATAAATGCTCTAAGTAGAGTAACTATGGTGACACAATTGAAAAGATGAAAAACTAACAGATGAGAACTAACAAGTGAAATCGTTATTTTAATTAACTCTGCCTCAAATTCTTGGGATACAAATACAGTCTTATGGCATGGTGAACTTCCTCCATAAATCAGAATTACTGAATTTTAATTGAATCGTGATCTAACCTAATTGCCACATGTGAAAAGTGATTTTTACTACTATAAGGGTTTTTGACAATACTTCCAAAGAATTCAAGTCAAATAAGAAAACGTATAACACGATCTCTTTGTTTAATAACAAAGTTCCATAGTTTACATGTTTATATACACATAAACCATGTATAGATGCATATACATGGTTTATGTGTATATATACATATTTTTTAATTTATTTGTCTCTTCATCTGAACAGACCCTTACCATGATTACACTCTCCCTTTGAAACCCTGATCAAATGATCTTGAAAAGCCATTCCCTAGTCTTCACTCTAAGGTGATGTCATTAGAATATTCTCTTTATAACTTTACAATCCTGCAATTACTCTCCATATTTTGTTTGCTTGATTCTGCTTGCTTCTTAGCATTAATCATGCCTTCTTTCCTCTCTCTACATTAGAAGCTCCATTTGAGTGAAAACGTCTACTTCTCTGTCCCCAAGACCTGCTCCTAGCATGAGTTCTTGCAATAGACATTAATCAAAGCATCACGGAAAATCGTAAATACTGGGAGTCATGACTCTTACCACCAGATGTGGCATATACACAAGCATTTTCTCAAGGTATTACAGGGACTTCAAAGATATTCTGAAACACAAGAAAGGTCCCTATGTTGAGGCTAAGCCAGTTGAAGGTCTGCATACCCATGGCCTTTTCTGGGCACTGCATAATGAAAGAATAATTGAGACCTTATAAAGACTATAATATTATATAAATATTCATATTGGGAGTATCCAATATAAACATATATCAAAACTGACAAATCTATTTTTATTAGGGGTCTGCCCCATGGTATTCGGCCATATGTAGACTCCATCCCTTTGCTAGCTCCCTGGACACCAAACAAGCTTCTTGATGACTAGAGTAGATCTCAATAGATTAAAAGACAGATCTGTCTTCCAAAGGAAAAGACCCTACTCTCTTGACCTTCCCTATAATAATCTTGAAAAAGTATCTATTTGAATGACTAGATTTTTACAAACCTTACAGATAATCTGCAGTGTGGAAAGATCAAAACAAAAAAAATACAAAAAATCAAACGAGAGCAGAAATTAAATGATGTTGTATAGTACATATACAATTTTCTAAAGGATCAAATTAAAGGGAACAAGAAAGACAAGTAATAAAATGTGGAAGGGGGATGTGTGGGTGGACAATATTGCAAAGGTTAAGGTCCTTACCTTGCATTTGACTGTAATCCAAAACCTGGTTTGAATTCAAGCACAGAAATTGTCCCCTGAGAACTGTCAGCTATAGTACCTGAGCATAAACCGGATATTGTCCTTAAAAACTCCTGAGTGTGGCCCTGAACTCCCCTCCTCCCAAAAAGGGACAAAAATGTAGAGAATTTCAGAAAAATAAAACATGATTCACAGTCAGATATAGGAGGTAAATCCACATAATTTCCCAGATTCCATGCCTCTACATACATGATTTGTCTATTTCAAGATTCTTCCTTGTTCCCTGCCTCACAAGGCTTATCAGCTGGAGGCTTCTTCTGAATTTAGCTCCTTTACTTGGACTAATCTTGGACTAATTTCACATAGTTAGATTCTCTCTTCTACTACAGATCACTGGCATCTGCTTTGTTATTTCTGTCTCATGAATGGATCATACTAGCTTTAAAATTCAGAGTAGGGATTTCAGATTGCCACTTCAGTGCATCATCTTGCTTTATTTCTTTTATCTCTCTCTATGTGAACTGACAGGAGTGACTTTTCCACTACATAATTTAATGTTTCCTATCATTTGTCCTCATTACCACATACCTCTGCCTGTCTTCAGTTCTCGGATTGTTCTAATTTCATTCATTGCAGGTTAGAGTTAAGCCATTTCAACAACCTAATATTAACATCTGTTATTTGAATGAAAATTCACTATTTTAATGGAGCACATTGCCTCTGGCTATGGATGATAAGACATCCTTAGATAAGAGGAACCTCTCTAAAGGTCCTGAGAAAAATATGCAAGCCAAAGTCATGAAATTATTATTAATTATATTAATAAGGGCCCAGGAAATATTTCACTTAATTTTTCACTCAAACACATAGAAATAGGAGAGTTGTAAATTTAAGAAGACATATCAATGTTGCTATGTTGGGAGCTAAAACGCCTATTAATGTTTTTGAATGAAGGGATATTATTTATTGTGGAAAAAACATCAAAATCCAAAAACTCCCATTGATCAGCGTAACAGGGACTTTTAAAGGTGTTTAAAAAATTTTTGACAATGATTTCTGGGATTTAGCAGCTGCTTGGTTATGTAAAATGGAAAATAACTTAAGGTGAGAATTTAGAAATACATTAATTTTATTGCTATTTTGATAAAATATTATTTATACATATTTTAGAAGTTTCACTGAAACTGGAAAAAAAAACTTCACCCCTATATTAAAATTCTTCAAACATTAGAGAAATCCTTTTTCTTTATAGGAACACAACTCTATACACTTTTAAGACATGGTCTTTTAGGATTCATGTATGTTGTTTACTCATATAGTATAATCACTTGTCAAAACATGAGTTTTCTGAGTTACAGTGAAATGAATCTCAGTTCCAAGCCTTTCAATTCATTTATTTATATTTTGTTTTTAGGCCACATCTGGCAATTGTCCTCAGGTGTTACCCCTTGTTAGGAACAGGGGACCATGTGGTGATCTAGGGATTAAAATCGGGTTAGCCACATTCAAAGCAAGTGCTCTACCTGCTGCACTCTTGTACATGCCTCAGTTTGGACTTTATTTTTAACATTAATGACTGACATTGAAAAATCAACATAGTTTATTAATATAACTACTTTCCTTTTTGGTGCATTAGATATGAGAGCATATCGAAACAGTCAGTGATAAAAAAGAATGTCCTTTTATAACTAGCTCCTAACATACCTTAGCAGTACAAAATATGGTCACACTATATGTATAAGATTGCTCATGTCTATTTACTTTACAATATACTGTGACTTATTGGAGTTATTGTATTATCAAAACTAGGAATAACTGGTTGTGGAAAAAACACAACTAGTGAATTGCACTATTGACGTGACTTATTTTTTGCGTGACTAAAAAGAGAAATAAAAAATTAAAACCCATAAAAGGCATACACATAGTCAAAATAACACATACACAGGACACAATATAATACACTATTTTGGCCATTTCATCTAGTTTGTAGGCTACAAAAGATACTAGTCTTTTTTTTTTCTAACATAAAAGTTTGTAAACATGAGCCCGTGACATGATCTGTGCGAACACAAACATAATTAACTGCAGTTACTTATGAAATTGTTGCGATAGAAATAAGATACTAATTTGCATTTTTACTTCCAAGTCGATAATGAGAAAATCAGCCTTTAGAAAATACATGGCATTAAACTCATAAAGTTTTCACAGAAAATGTCTTCAAATGTGTATGAATAGTTAAAAAAACAACACTGATAATATTTAGAAATAATTTTGAAATACATTTGAAACACAAACTATTCTAATTATTTGCAAACCAAGGTTATGTAGAGAAAAGTTAAACCTAGCTGTTATCCTGGCTGTAGTTTCCCAGACAAAAATAAGAACAGTTTTGTATTTTTAGGATTGTTATTCAACCTATTTGAGCTCAGTTTGCTAACTAATAGGGCAAATAGTAATTCTTCAAAAGTCATTTCAGTCATGCCAATCCTGGGAATATACACTGGGAGGCCAAAACATACAGCAAAAACACCATCTTCATTTCTATATTCATAGCAGACCTGAAGGAATGATTTGAGGCTCTTTGTGTTCCTGGAGCGAGCAGATGCCCTTGTCACAAGCAAGTCACACTTGCTTGTGACAGGACATATGGAGATGTTACTGGTGACTGCTAGAGCAAATTGATGAACAATGGGAAGACAAGTAATAACTATTCACAATAGCATGAATCTGGAAACAACCTGAGTTCCTGAGAACAGACAACTGGATAAAGAAATGTGTTACATCTACACCATGGAATACCATGCAGCTGTTAGTAAAAATAAAATTACAAAATTTGCCTATAAATGGATGGACATGGACAGGATCATGCTGAGTGAAATTAGCCAGAGGGAAAAGAAGATATAGAATGACTGCATTTATTTGCAGGATATAAAAAAATAGTTTGATACCAATATCCATATCCAGGCAGAACATGGATCAGGAGGTCTTGTAAGTGGATAGAATCTACTGTAAGTGTGCAGGAATCAGAAGTTAGGCAATACAGAGAAAGAAACAGTGTACTAATAATTGTTGGACATGATAATACCAGCCTAGAACTGAGCATTGAATATAGGCAAAGGTATGTAAATGAGAACCTCTAAATATATATACCGGAAGCCACCATGTATAAGAGAAGGAAGAGATAGAGAGAGAAAGAGAGAGACATACAGACATAGAGAGAGAGAGAGAGCGAGATGGGGGGCAAAGTGCTGCAATAGAGGCAGGCCGGGGGTGGGGGAGGGAATCAGCAGACATTGGTCTTGGGAAGTGGGCACTGGTGGAAGGATCAGCTCTGCAACACTGTATGACTGAAACCCAAACAGAACATCTTGGTAATATCTCACGGTATCACTTCACTTATCACTTATCTTCCCATTGTTCATCGATTTGCTCGAATAGGCACCAATAACATCTCATTTGTAGGGAATGAGGTCCATTATTGTTACTGTTTTTGACATATCAAATATATCATGAGTAGCTTGCCAGGCTCTGCCGTGGCTCTGGGTTCATCCCAGGGGATCCAACAAACAGGATAAAAATATTTCAAAAGAAACCTCAGAGGGGCTAAAGCAATATTACAGTATGTAGAACATTTGCTTTGCACATGACAGATCAAAGTTCAATCCCTGGCATCCCATATGGTTGCCTGATAACCCCAGGAGTAATCCCTGAGCATCACTCAGGGATGTGGTCCCAAAAACCAAAACTTAAAAAAAAATTAAAAATAAAAAAAAGAAGCTGCTCAGAAACAACCATCTGAAAACATTCAGGCCTCCCCACGGGGACTGAACCCAGGTTGGCAGTGTGCATGACAAATGCCCTACCCACTGGACTATCGCTCCGGCCCCAAGGTGGTATAATAATAAAAATAAAAATAATTAAAATAAAATAAAATAAAAAATTGAAAAAAAACATTTTGCTAATTCACCCAGAAACTGTCATACAAGAAATAAAAATTTCCTTGTTTTTGTGAATCATTAAAGTTAAGGTATTTATTCTATTTATTATAAATTTTATTTTGTAGTTCTCGGTTTAATGTAAACACTTTGCAAAAGTCTTGTTTCTTGATGCCTGGCATAGAGATTCTAAATATTTAATCTTCACGTCCTTCACATTGTCTGGCATCACAATGTCTTTCTTCATGTCTCAGCATTTTAGCATTGTGTAAATTGTCTGATTCATTTCTTGTTTACAGAGGCACTGTCTTCCAAAATGTTTCCAAATTAGCTCTTTAGAATCATGAATTACTTTTCTTATTGAAGTGATTACATAAAATTAATTAGATGCAGGTTTAGTATGCAAATATTGACTGAACCTATACTTGAGTTGATATTAATTAACACAGTGGGCTTGGACTAACCCAACATTGAGATTGGAGTCTTGAGTCAATTTAGAATAATAGTTAATGGGAGTATAATAGATGAGCGGTTTGTTTTGACTTACTATCTCTAGGTACAGTGATACCACCTAATTTTTAATAGTAAAATTATTCTTGGTATATTTATATCTCTGAATAGAAATACAATTCATTTCTTCAAGATTTTCCATACACTTGTTCCATTTGGTACTCATAAAGACTTTACTGCCTTTCAACTGAGATACCATCTGTCCACCATCAACTTTATCATCCAAATTGTTTCATATTCCCAAACTACCTGTCTCTATTTTCTCTATTTACATGTACACCATGTCCACTGTATCTTTAACAAAGATCTCAGCCAAAATTTAGAAGAAAAGCTAACTGATTCATTAGTGAGAATGAAATAATCTTAGAATGCTTAAAAGAGTTTTATCAATTTCAAGCAACTCACTGAAAGCAATTATCTAATTGGCTAAAATTGCAGACAGTGTATCACTATATCACTGTCTTCCTGTTCATCATCGATTTGCTCGAGTGGGCTCCAATAACATTTCCATATGTCCTGTCTCATGCAAGTAGAGCCCAAGGGCACCTGCTCACTCCAGGAACATAAAGAGCCTCAAACCATTCCATTAGGTCATGGGAATGAGGGCTATAATTGTTACTGGTATTTGGCATATCAAATGTAACAAAAAAGGAAAAGAATGTTTTCTCATGGAAGACAATACTTTTTTGAAACAAGAAAGTATTTCACTGGACAGCAGCAGGCTTGACTGTGTTTTCACAGAAGTAGTTTTCATTTATAAAGTTCCCATGATTTCTGTTTCTGTGCCTTTTGAAACTCTGCTCATCTGCTATATTGTTCATTTTAAAACAATAGCTCTTCAAGTGGTGGTGAGGCACAAGTAGCTATTTGCTTATTTGTTTAGTCATTCCAGAGGAGGGAAACATTATATGGGGGCATGCATGGGAAAGGACAGGAAGAATGGTCATTTGTAACTAGAGGACTTTGTTTTCCTCTTTGCTAAGAGAAAAGACACATTTATTATTATAATTCAGCCCAGGAGAAAATGAAGGTAGAAAGTTTGGAAATCAAAAGTTTAGTCATCAAAATGGGTAACAGGAGATTTAGCTTTTTATATTATTTGTAAAACAAATATACTTTACATAAAGACACAATCTGAATAAAATCAAATGAAGGAAAGGATTGTGTGTATTGTCTCCATTGGGAAATTTTTGCAGAAGAATATAAACTACCTACAAAAAATGTGCCATTTCAAATTAATTTTTGTTTTTCAAATTTTGGTCTGGGCTAAAAGGACTCAAACTAAACAAACTAATAGCTAATTTTGGCATTCAGGTAATGCCATCTGTTTGTAATTTGAACTCGCTTTTGTGCATTCTTTTCTTAAATACTGAGATCTTTAGCTGCCAAATTGATAGTATAGAGGGTAAGGGTGTTTACCTTGCATGGGGCCAACCTTGGTTGGATCCCTGGAATTGCAATTACTCAGGAGCAATTCTTCAGTGCAGAGAGGAATAACCTGAGCATCACTAGTGTGGCACCAAAAAACGTAAAAATAACAAATAAAAAACAAAAAAAAAGGGTTAGAGCAACATTTCAGTGTGTAGGGTGCTTGCCTTGCATGCAGACATTTTGGGTTCCATTCTTTCATTCCACATTCCATTCCATCATTCCACATGGTCTCCCAGGCACTGACAGGATCACTTGATTACTTGAATCCCTTTATTCATCGATTTGCTCCAGCGGGCACCAGTAACATTTCTATTGGACCCTATCACATGCCAATGTAGCCCAATGGCATCTGGTTGCTTCAGGAATATGAAGAATCTCAAACCATTCCTTCAGGGTCTTGACAAAGAAGTCTAACCATGTTGTAGGTGGGCGGTCATGTGACTGATCTTTTGAAATCCCATAGAATCCAGTCAGTAATGGCTCTAGTACAGCGGTCGTCGCCATATCTCATTACATGTCCAGCCCATCTGATTTTCGGTGCCTTGACAAACGAGACAGCTTCCCTGACTCTGGACCATCGATGGAGGTCGGAGCTCCGGATTCCTTCTTTTGCTTGAGTGAAGCGTGATGTTCCAAGCATAGCTCTTTCAATTTCTCTTTGGGAGACCCGAATAGCGTTCTCATCTTGCTTTCATAGGGCCCAGGTCGCTGAGGCATATGTTAATGCAGGGAGAATGGTGGATTCAAGAGATGTACCCAGAGCCGGAGGTTCTTTGTCTGTTTAGTTATTTCTTCGATGTTTTTGAAGGCATTCCATGCCACTCTCTTCCTCCTGCACAGTTCAGGTTTTAGGTCACTCATCATATTGACTTCTCGACCTAGGTAAACATAACTGCTACATTGAGAGATGTCTATTCCATTGAGAGTGAATGGGGCCTCTGGAACTAGTTCATTTTTCATGAACATAGTTTTGTTCAGATTCAGCTGTAGGACTATCTTTCCACATCTTTCACTGACAGGAGAGATTGCTAAATAAATAAATGGGTTAACTCCTGGGTATTTCTGAGAGTAGCTTAAAACCAAAAACAATAAAAGTAGTGTGGAAATACTTAGGGTTCAATGAGGTGCCACATTATCACAAGACAAGTCCACATAAATAGAGTTTTCCCTCCTTCTGGTCTCATTTCCTATGATATGCTAATTCTAATATCTATTTCTAACACTTAAAAAGTCTGGGGCAGAAGAAACAGTACAGTATGTAAGGACACTGTACTTGACATGAGGACAAGCAGAATTCAATCTCATGTAATATATACGGTCCCTGAGCACAATTCAGAATAAGGCCTGAGCACAGCCAGATGTGCCTCAATGACCCCACCACCAATTCTATCATGTTTTATATATATGTATACACATAAATATGTATATACATATATGTGTATATGTGCATGTATATATATATATATATATATCACTTGTCAAGTGGGTATATATATATATACCCACTTGTCAAGTAGGTGCCAGTAACGTCTCCATTCGTTGGGAATGAGGTCCATTATTGTTACTGCTTTGGACATATCAAATACACTATGGGTAGCTTGCCAGGCTCTGCAGTGGCTCTGGGTCTATCTCAGGGGGCCCAGTCTTTTCTTTTATATATATATGTATATATAAAATATTTTATTTTATATATATACATATGTATATATTTCTTATATGTATGTATGTATGTATGCATGTATCTACATGGTAAAGCCTGACAAGCTACCCATGTTTTATTTACTTGTTATGCCAAAAACTAGTAACAATTATGCAATTATGGACCTCAGTTCCATGACTTGAAGAATGGTTTCGGGCTCCTCCTGTCCCTGGAGCAAGTAGATGCCCTTGGGTTACACTTGCTTGTTACAGGACTAATGGAGATGTTACTAGTGCCCACTCGAGCTAATAGATGAACAATGGGAAGACAGTGCTACAGTGATATATATACATATATATATGTATGTATATATATACATATATATATATATATATATATAAAAAGTATTCTCAACGTTCTCATAAAATTTCAGGCTCAGAGCCAGAGCGATAATTCAGAAGGTAGCGTGTTTGTCTTGCACAATCCCAGGCATTCAAAATAGTCTGCAGTGCACCACCAGGAGCAATTCTTGAGTGCAGAATCAGGAGTAACCCCTGAGCTTCACTGACATTGACCCCAAAAAGTAAAATAAATTCATAAAAAATAAAACTTCAATCTCAATCAGAAGAAAATACTATCTTCCTCATTAAGTCATGCATGTCTAAATTTAACCATCATCTATCTCATGTCATGGATCAAGAAACATAAGAATCAAGAAATATAATAATGGATCTCAAAACATAAGAATTACCTTACTACTTTTTTAAATTTTTTCTTACTACCTTAATATATTCAATTACAAAGATGGTCATGTTTGGGTTTCTGTCATACAGTGTTCTAGCACCGATCCCTCCACCAGTGCCCATTTCTCACCACAATGTCACCTGATTCCCTCCTCCATCCCCATCCTGTCTCTATTGCAGTATTTTGCCTCTTTTCTATCTTTCTACTTCTCTCTCTCTTTCTCTGTCTTTATCCTTCTTTCTCTCTCTTCTTTCTCTTACACATTGTGGCCTGCAATACATACATTTATAGGTTATCATGTATATCCCTTTCCCTACATTCAGTGCTAGTTCTAGGCTGGTATTATCATTTCCAACAATTATTAGTACAATGTTCATTTCTCTGTCTTACCTAACTACTGGCTCCCACTCACTTGCAGTAGATTCCACTCATTGACAAGACCTCCTCATCTATGTCTTATCCGGCCTTGGATATTGCTATCAGGCTATTTTTTTATATTCCACAAATAAATGCAGTCATTCTATATCTGTCCTTTGCCCTCTAACTAATTTCACTCAGCATGACCCTGTCCATGTCAATTTATAGGCAAATTTCATAACTTTTCCCCTAACAGCTGCATATTTTCCACCGTGTAGATGTACCAAAGTCTCTTTATCCAGTTGTTTGTTCTCAGGCACTCTGGTTTTTTCCAGATTCTGGCTGTCATGGATAGTGCTGCTATGAACAAATAAGTACAAATGGTGTTCCTGCTGTGTGCTTGACTTCCAGGGTATATCCCCAGGAGTGGTATGGCTGTGTCAAATGAGAGCTCAATTTCTAGTGTTTGGAGGAATGCCCATATTGTCTTCAATTAAGGTTAGACCAGTCAACATTCCTACCAACAATGGATGAGAGTCCCTTTCTCCCTGCATCCATGCCAGCACTTGTTCTTCCTCTTTGGATATGTGCAAGTCTTGTGGTGTGAGATGATACTTCATTGTTGTTTTAACTGTATCTTCCTGATGATAAGTGATGATGAACAATTTTCATATGCCATTTGGCTATTCAAATGTCTTCTTTGTCCCAGTTTCTGTTCATTTCTTCTCCCTATTTTTTGACGGGGGTTGGCTATTTTCCTCTTGTAAAGTTCTAAGGAGTAGAAAGTATGAAATGGAGCAAGGGAAGTCTCTTCAACAAATGGTGCTGGAAAACTGGGCAGCTACGTATAAAAATGAATTTGGACCTCTGTATAACACCATGTACAAAAGTCAAATCAAATGGATTATAGATCTCAATATCAGACATGAATCCATAAAGTGTATTGAATAAAATATAGGAAAACCCTCCAAGACATTGCACCTAAAAAGCATCCTCAAAGATGAAACACTACTAACAAAGCATATGAAGCAAAGATAAACATATGGAACTACATGAATCTAAAAATCTTCTTCACCACAAAAGAAATGGTAACCAAGATATAGAGAAAGTCCACTGAGTTGGAAAGAGTATTTACCCAAAGCCTATCTTATAAGGGGTGAATATCCAGGATATATCAGGCACCTTATTTCTTTCATAAGAATGTTCCTTACTCCTCTGACATCAAAGCTTATCAGATTTGAACCCTCATGTCACCTATATTTATAAAGCTTATGTTCAAAGTATTGGATTTACAGTTTCTTACACTCAGATTACTAACAAGCACAGGGCTAAAGAGACAACTTAAGAAGCTGAGCACATTTCTTTTGTGTGCAAGGAGGTCCAGATTCAATCTTTGGTATGGCTCATCATCCTCTGAGCACTTCCAAGAGCAAGTTCCAAGCACTATCAGGTGTGTCTCACTCCCCAAAAGAACTTCTTAGAAAGAATGGTACCACTTGATTAAAATAATAATCATTTGGGGAGATATTTTTAAAATGTTAATATTAATCATACTCAGGCTATTTTGAAAACTCTAGTTAGTTGAGGTAAGCCCATTAAAGTTCCACATGATTCTTATGTAAACCTCTTTCCAAGTAATAATTTGTGATTACTTCTGCAATTCAATGCTTGAGCCTAAGACACAGGTACACCCGGCAGAGCAGAAACCAGCTTTCCCGTTGTGCTGGCTGCTGTGTGGCCACACAATATACCTCCAAATTACCATAAATATTCTACCCACCCCTCTGAGAGAGCCCCACAAAGTAATGAGAATATAGCGCCCGCATGGCAGAGCCTGGCAAGCTGTCCAATGTGTGTTCAATATGCCAAATCCAGTAACAGAAATGTTTATTTTCCTGACCCCGAAAGAGCCCTTAATATGGCAGCAGTAAGAAAGGCAAAAAAAGCAGTGCCTGATAAAATTTCATGGCCATCCTAGGCTGCCAAAACGAAGAAGGACTAAAATAACTGTCTGTACTTTCAATGCACGTACATTGGCATCTGAAGCATATATTGAGGATCTGATGCTGCAAGCACAAAAGATCAAGTACGACATCATTGGTCTGACTGAGACGAGGAGGCGTCAGTCGCATCATGCTGTATTTGACACCAGAGAAGAATTGTTCCTTGGAACATGCAACGAAAAGAGGCATCGGTGTCGTTGGTGTCCTTGTCAACAGGAACATGGCCGTAAACATTGATTCATTTGAGTGCCTAACAAACCGAATAGGACGATTACACTTGAAGAGATGTGGCCCATTGCCAGCAATTTCTATCTTCATTGTGTACACACCAACATCCACATACAAAGAAGATGAAATTGATAAATTCTACATGGAATTGGAGGAGTTCTATAAAAAAGATCACACTTCTACAAGATCATAGTCAGTGATTTTAATGCCAAGATAGGACCAAGAAGATCGGCTGAAGAACTCCACATCGGGACCCATGGCCTAGAATGGAACGAACAGGGTGAGACACTATCTGAGTTCATCATGCCCACCAAGACCATTCATGGGAATGCACAGTTCCAGAAAGCTGAAGCGAAACGTTGGACATGGGAATCTCCTGGCGGACAGTTCCACAATGAAATAGACCACATCATCTTCAATCGACGGTTTTATCTGACTGATGTAGCTGTCGTCCCCAAATTCCAAACAGGATAAGAAGGATCAGACCACCGTCTCCTTCGTGCAAAATTCTACTTCCCGCAATGGGGAGAAAAGGCTGCAAAGTTTAAGGGAGAGAACTCCCAGAATGACCACCAACTGGGAACTCTTTGGTACCATTGCAGCAACATGGGAAGATACCATCATTGAGGACATCGATGAAGAATACAACCGACTGGTTCAGCACCTCCATGATTGTGCGTAGGAATGCCGAGAGAGAGAAAAGACACAAAAGGACGCTTGTCTTCAGAAACTCTTAAGCTCATTTGCCAACGTGGCAAGGCGCGAGCCTCAGGAGATCAAATGCAAACGTCCAAGCTTGCTAAGCGGTGCAGAGAAGCGATAAAAGAAGACCTCAAAGACAGAAGAGCAGAAATACTGGAAGATGCAGCAGAAACCGGGAAAAGCATTCACACTGCCCACCTGTCCTTCGCCAACTATAAGACCAAGATGACTGCCCTCCAACGCCCTGATGGATCTATCACATCTTCCAGAAAGGCAATGGAGAAGATTACTCAGGACTTCTACTCAAATCTCTTTGATAGCCACATCCACCTGCCCACATACCAAATTCCACAGGATGGATATGTCATTCCCAACGTTCTCCCTTCTGAAATCCGACATGCCATCTCGCTGGTAAAGAAGGGAACAGCACCAGGCCCAGACAAACTCAGACCCAAACACCTGAATAATCTGCCGTTGGTACTCATCAATACACTAGCTCGGCTCTTCACACGCTACCTGTCCAAATGCAAGGTGCCCTCCCAATGGAAAACCAGCAGGACAGTTCTACTGTTCAAGAAGGGAGACATTCACGACATTGGCAACTATCGCCCCATCTGCCTGTTGTCCGTCATCTACAAGCTGTTTACACGAGTCATCCTGAACAGGATTAGCAGAACACTAGATGAAGGACAACCATGCGAGCAAGCAGGCTTCCAGAAAGTATTCAGCACAATCGACCATATCCACACGGTAACCAAGCTCATCGAGGTTTTTAGGGAGTACAAGATGCCACTCTGTCTCACGTTCATTGATTTACAGAGAGCCTTTGATTCTGTGGAGCCTGAAGCAGTCATCAAAGCCCTAGCCAAACAGAGTGTTCAAACCCAATACATCAAGATCCTTCGTGAGCTGTATTTCGGATTCACCACTAGGATCTCATCATTCTACAAAGAAGTGATCAGTAATGTGAAAAGAGGGGTTCGACAGGGTGATACCATTTCACCAAAACTCTTCAGTGCCACCCTCGAGAACATCATGCAACAATTAGAATGGGAAGGAATGGGAGTGAAAATTGATGGTTGGCAACTACACCACCTCTACTTCGCTGATGACATTGTTCTAATAATACCAAACATTAGCTAAGCGGCACAAATGCTGGCTGACTTCGACCAAGAATGTGGAAAGATAGGTCTACAGCTGAATCTAAAGAAAACAATGCTCATGATGAATAAACTAGGTCCCGAGGCCCCATTCACTCTCAATGGAACAAACATCTCTGAATGCTGCAGTTATGTGTACCTAGGTTGAGAAATCAACATGATGAACGACCTAAAACCTGAGCTGCGCAGGAGGAAGAGAGTGGCATGGAATGCCTTCAAAGGCATCGAAGAAATAGCTAAAAGGACAAAGAACCTCCGGCTCCGGGCACATCTCTTTGACTCCACCGTTCTCCCTGCATTAACATATGCCTCAGAGACCTGGGCCTTACGAAAGCAGGATGAGAATGCTATTCGGGTCTCCCAGAGAGGAATCGAAAGAGCTATGCTTGGAATATCACGCCTCACTCAAGTGAGAGAGGGAATCCGGAGTTCTGACCTCCATCGCTATTCCAGAATCAGGGACGCTGTCTCGTTTGCCAAGGCATCGAAACTCAGATGGGCTCGTCATGTAATGCGATTTGGAGACAACCACTAGACTAGAGCCATTACCGACTGGATCCCACAGGATGTCAAAAGATCACGTGCCCGCCCATCTACAAGATGGTCAGACTTCCTTGTAAAGACCCTGAAGGAACGGTTTGAGGCGCTTCACATTCCTGAATCAACCAGATGCCATTGGGCTACATTGGCACGTGATAGGGTCCAATGGAAATGTTACTGGCGCCCGCTCGAGCAAATCAATGAATAATAGGATTCAAGTGATCAAGTGAATTACTTCTGCAACTTGATATATTATCATGACTCCACACCCTCAACAAAGGTAACTTAAATGAATTATTGCCAGACCATTTAAAATTCTTTCCAACATCAATGGAGCTAGAGGGTATTTTGTAAATGAAATAAGTCAGGGAACTAAACAAACATGGGATTATCTCAAATATCTTGAAATATTAGAAACTTAAGACAGTAGGTATCATCAGTGATAAACCATTGGTTTTGGATTAAATGCTTATTTCACTCCAAATAAGTTGGTACAGGAAGATCTTAGCAAAGATGATACAAGGAAAGTAGAAGAGGATCAGGAAGAATAGTGGTGATGGGATATAGTAATGTACAATCCTATTTACCATAGTAACCAAAGTATGTAGTGTTTATTTTTTTGCTTGTTCATTTATTTATTCATTTATTTATCTTTTTGCCTTTTGGATCACATCCAGGAATGCTCAGTAGTTACTCCTGGCTCTGCACTCAGTAATTACTCGGGCAGTGCTAGGGGGATGATATGGGATGCTGGGCATCAAACCCAGGTTGGCCTATGCAAGGTAAATGCCCTACCCACTATGCTATTGCTCCAGCCCCTATTATGTAGAGTTTAAATTAAATTGAAAAACTGTCTTCCATTTTTAGGTTTTTTCTGCCATGTATGGTGTATTTGCATTGCTGTTTCCCTATTTCTGCAAAACTCCTTTATTTCCTTTCCTGGCTCATCTTTCCTGCACTTTTTCCTAGCTCTAAGTTACCTTTCCTGTCATACATCCACCAACCTCAGTTAACTCAGATCCCCAACTACTTAGCACTTGGGTATTTCACTTCAGCAATTTATCACTCTGGCTTGAGTTATGAAGTTTCCTTCTGTCTCAATCTGTCTATAACAAACAAATCATTAACATTCTATTAAAAGCTTAGGAGCTTATTTATATATCATTTCAATTGTTGTATGTCTATTTACAGAAACATATAAAATTGAATTCTAGTCTTTTTTCTTTTTTAGAAAAAATGAAACATTTCTTGAGTACACTGTGAGAGTGCAGCAGTCAAGACCAAAGAGACCAGTCTGCTTAAATTCTGGTCTTAAATTAAGTTCCACATAGAAATAAAGGTATTTGTAGCACTTCAATAGTTATTACCCATCAATATAGATTATTTTCAGTATCTTTTAAACTCATAGAATTAAACACATTCCCCATGCAGTCAACTCACCTAACTGTAAAGAAACACATTAATAAATCCATCCAAAACTTGAAAAGAAAAATTTAAATATTCATTATTTTCTGTTAAAATTATTTTAATAGAACAATTATTGGCAACAAAAATAAAATATATTCAGGGCATATAGACTATTTTTATAGTCTGGCTGTTTTTCTTAAATGCTAAACTGTCTATGAAATTATAATGACAAAGTTTAAAATAGTAACAACTCGGGAAGATGATGATAGCCAATAAAGTCAGATTAATAATATGGAAATAAAACACAGGACTTTATTTTGTGTCCCTTTGACCAATCAGCATGCCATCGTCAATACATCACCATTTTGCATGTCTAGGAGCATCTATTTTCAGAATACTGACCTTAGAATTTTATTTCGATTTCACTTGTAGAAAGTCTGTCATGCTCTATAAGTTGTGAGAATTTGGAGAAATAACAATGATAAATAATGATACTGCAGCAACAGCAGCAAACCATCACTAGTGAAAATCCTTGGGAGACAGTTTTATGATTGACCCTGTACAGAGAAGTACCTACACTCAGGCACCGCTGACTATGGAACAGATGTTAGACTGCCCCAAGAGTATGTTTCTCAAGCCATAGAGATGAACTTCGTCCCTAAGCCCCTTTAACAGTGTAGCCTAATATGAGTGAAGTGCAAAACTTCTTTTTAAAAAAGTATCGATTTATATTCTTAATTTAGCAACATAATTTCAAAACCACACCTTTGAGTATACCCACATCGCTCTCCCCAAGATCCCAATACCAGGCTTCTCAAACCAAACGCCCCCAACTCATAAGTTACCCTGTTATATTGCCTTTGTTTTGTTTTGCTTTTTGTTTGTATGGGGTCCAAATCCAGCATGGCAAAGAGCTAAATTATTTTTAGTCTCAGAAATTACTATTAGCATTGCTCTGGGGACCATCTATATTCTTGGGGATTATATCTGGGTGGCCCCTGTGCAAGGCAAGTGCCCTACCTGTTCTATTATTGTTCTAACCTCCCATTATATTGCTTTTCTATCCTTATGGCTACTTTGCTGTACATCTCTAAGCCTTTTTGGAAAGGTTATATGAAGCTCTATTTGAACATGGGAATAAACTACCATAGGGCCTAGTGATACCACTTCTTTACATCTGTCCCAAAAAATAGAAAACATTCATTCATAATGGCACATATCAAAAATAGTTGGAAGATTCTGTATAGGCAGGGATATGGTGGAAAAGGATCTCTCATCCACTGCTGTTGAAAATGTTTTCTGGTTTAACCTCCTTGAAAATAATAAGGCGAGCTCTCAGTGAATTTAGAACTTAGCTGTCATACGATCCAGTAATTCTAATGTTAAATATTCCTCTTTGTGCATATAATGCAGGACATAAAAGCATTCATTCAAATGGACAAATATACACCATTATTCATTGCAGCACTAAGTACAGTAACTAAGATATGGATCAGCTTACGTGCCCAATGACAGAAGTCTGAATCATAAAGATGTAGTGTATATACACAGAGGAATATTATGCAGGTTTAAAGCAAAGATGAATTGGGGCCGGAGCGATAGCCCAGCGGGTAGGGCGCTTTGCCTGCACGCGGCCGGCCTGTGCCGGCCAGGGTTCGATCCCCGGCATCCCGTATGGTCCCCCCGAGCACCGCCAGGAGTAATTCCTGAGTGCAGAGCCAGGAGTAACCCCTGAGCATCGCCGGGTGTGACCCAAAAAAGCAAAAAAAAAAAATAAAGCAAAGATGAATAATGAAATTAGCTGCAACCTGGTATGAACTGGAAGATATAATGCCCAGTGAAGTAATACAGAATGACAAAACTAGATGATGAGTGGTATATAAAATAACTTGTAACACAATGTAGTAATGTGGAGATGCCTCTCCAGCCTTCATGCCATAGTATAGAATAAGAAGGAAAAAATAAATGGGATAAAGGGAATGAGCAAAAGGACAGTAATGGGGGACAGATGTCAGAGGCCTCAGTTATACCAGTGATATGGAAAACTTATATAGCATACACAAGCAGACTAAACAAAACTGAAATCATGAGATCTAACCTACAAACTCAGAATTTCAAGATGTGGAGTCAAGTTGGCAAGTAGAAATTGAAGTAGCATAGCAACTCTGGAGAAGGAAAGTTGACACAGGTGGTGACAGTATTGAAATACAGTATAGGAAACCCACAATCAAGACATTTGTAAAGCAAAGTTTATAATCATTTTAATATTATATCTGCACACTTACGATGATTACCAAACCTAGTAAAATAGATGAATATATGGAAACAACCCAAAGTCCAACTACAGATGAATGGCTAAAGACGCTGTGTATGTTTATGCAAAGGAAATACTACATAACTCGAAGAAAGAACAAAATAATTCCATTTTCAGCAACATGGATGGAACAAAAGGATATAATGCTGAGAGAAATTAGCCAGAAGGAAGAGGGATGGATGTAGAATGAACTCTAATATGTGTGGGAATTAAAACAGAGTGAAAAATTTCCAAGCTTTTCCAATAATAACCTTTCACATAATATCTCTCTACTCTCTATTCCTTCTTATAATGGAGACATTATTTTTGGTATGTGCTGTGGCAGTAACTGAAATCAAGGTCTCACATTTTGTTCTCTACCACTTAGCAACATTTCTGGACAGAAACAGACTTTATTACCTATTAAGGGGGTTCCGAATGGCATCAACCAGTATGGAAAAAAAAGTCTTTCATCCTTCCAAATACCCAATACTCTAAAATGATAACTCATCTTCCGCAGCATTAAGCATTGCTCTTTTGAGATTTTTTATTATTGCAGCCTGCATGACTCCAATTATTGCATGGTAAAACACGAATATTCCAGTTCTAGAACTAGAGAAACTGAGGTTCAGAGAGAAAGATTAGAAAACACAAGGTTTCAAATATGATTAGAATGATTCTTTAGTCTTTCAATTTTCATCTTAGAGTAATTTTATTTCAGCATGTATTAACAAAACTTCAAAGAAATTTCAAATCAAAGTGAAAATGTACTTCAGTAGACATTAACATTGTTGGGGAAGTATTATATCCATTAACACGTTCTCAGAAGTCCACAGGATTCAAAGTGAGAGCAGCAGCAATAGTTCTCCAGGACAACCACCTGTATTATCACTTGAAGTGATGATTACTTTGAGGAAGTAGTTGCAAAAGCAAACTTTTTCATTTCTTTTTTTATTTTTCGGATCAATGCTGGCTAGGCTCAGGACTTACTACTGAGCTCAGGGATCACTACTGCCAGTGCTTTGGGGAACCTTATTGGTATGGGTATCAAACTTGGGTCAACAGCATATAAGGAAACTGCCTTGCCTGCTATACTATCTCTCCAGCCTGCAGTAGCAAGTTCTAATTTATATAAAATTAGTAAATATTCTCACACAAATGGTAAATAAAATGTCTCATCACACTGGGAGGTAGAAGAATAACCCAGTATGTAACAGGAAAAGGACAGTGATTTTGGCTCTACTCACTGACACATTTGATGTAAAATGCAATTATGTTTAAATATGAATGCACATCTATGCTTAGATATGAGTTCCAGAGCTCTCAGAGGTCTATCGGTTTGCATCCATACACACTGTTAGGAAAAGGAGGAAGTAGGGGGCTTGCACAGCTCTAACAGGCACACATGCTTCAAACTATCTACAGAGAAGCCAACATTTAAATCTTGAGTTTATGTACTTGGAGAGATGAGAAATATAAAGACCCAGATGCAGATCAGATAGAGATGTGTACTGCATAAAAAGGCATCTGAATCATCTCACAAGAGGTGATTCAATCATCTCCCAACTATCTCCCATAGCAGATTCATCATGCAGAGCAATAGAGTTGAAGGGGAAGGGAAGTCTTTAATATACACTTTTATGTGAGGGATCGTAATGTGTAAATGTTGACAACTAGTTATATAGCACTGTGATAGTCACCAAGTATATCATTGGCCTAGACAAAGTCTAACAGCTCTAGAAGGTAGTTTATTATTTCAATGATCATTCATACAATGTTGAAATTTCAGAACAAGAAATATACCAGATTCCATACAACACTTTTACAAACTCTAAATAAAAGTCCTTTATCTTTTGTAAGATTCCAAGCATGATGAGTACCAAGAAAACAAAGGTACTTTTTATTAATTTTGAACAAATATTAAATAAATTTATATCTGTTGGTGGAAAGTGATTGTATGAATACTAATTTCTATAGGAACACTTAGATTATAAGGTGAACCTAGGCTTTTAAAACAAGACAAAACAATATTATATAGACCCAGTTCCAGCTAAGCTGTCCTCATCAGACTAGAGTAGATCCATAGGGAGTCACTAAGGCCTATTACATGTGATTAAAATATAGATAACTCACACAGAGACTGGGCTGAAGCCAAGACTGAGACATTTCTCCTGACACTATTTCATGTGAACTGGCTGGGAAAGATTGGTAGAACATAAAACCTGTGATACTTTTGTATTTTTCTTTATGTACTCTCATTTCTATTTATTTTGACTATAACCACTTATAACTCAAACCACTTTGACTCTAAGCACTTATAACTCAAAATGAGTCTAAAGATAACAAAGAAAATATAATTCTATTATTATAAACTGGTGTAACAGTTTACAATTGCATCAATGTTAATAATTTTTTGCAAAAAATCAATACCACAACCACTACCATCAAAGGTCCAAGAATTCCCTCACCACTATGCCAGATCATTATCTCACAATCTGTATCTCATGCTTATTAACCTCATTTCTGAGATGAGAGTGGAAGAATTTGCTTTGAACGCACACTGTATATTTCCTTGCTTTTTATCTTTATAGTATATATGCAAGTAAGACTATTTGCCATTTATTATTCCTCACAGTTACATTAACATGTCTTTTTAGCTTCATCTAAGCTGTGACAAATGAAATATTTCATCTTTTCTTATAGCTGAGAAGTATTCTATTACGTATATGTATCACAATTTCTATATCTACTTATTTATCTTTGGGAACTTGAATTGTTTCCAGATCTTTACTCTAATGAACATCATTGCAAAAAAATATAGCTGTGAATGTATCTTTTAATATTGTTTTATTTTGACACTGGCCATTGTTTTGTGCTCAATGATCAGTCCTAGCAGAGTATGGGAAACTATGTAGTACCAGGACTTTAACCACAATTGTGTAGGTCAGTATGGGTCAGCCACATATAAGACAAGCAATTTAACCCCCTGTACTATCACTCTGGCCTCGTGTATATGTTCAAATTAACGTTTCTGTGATCCAAAGATATATACCAATAAGTAGAATCACTTAGAATTCTTATGAATTGATAAGGTAGCTTAAAATATTTTTTGAAAAGTTGCCATACTATTTTTCATAGAGCCTGAATAAAATGACAATACAAGTAACAATAAATGAAATGTGCACTGGTGGAAGGATGAGTGCTGGAACACTTATGACTGAACTCCAATTATGAACAGCTTTGTAATGTTGCATATTCAATAAAAAATAAATAATAAATAGTAAACATGATAATGTTTGTTTCAAATTTAATGCAATAGTATTTTTGTTAGAGCTGAGTAGCTACAGGTCTCTTAAAATAGAGGATCGCTTTTTGCAGCCCCTTCACCCCCTTTATTATGTATTTTTTTCTTGCTAAACTCTATACACATTAAATTTTGTAAGTCCCTACCTTAAAGGGTGGTGAGAATAAAAAGGAAACTATAGTGGTTATAGGTTTCTATATATTTTGTCAAGGAACATGTGTCTGAAATATTCTTTGTGTTGAATCAAGAACAAAAGAAACAAGACTTGTTCTTCATCCAGCATGAGTAAGATAAGCCTGGACAAGACTGGCAGTACACATGTTCCTAAGAATTTTTGTGTGTGGTTATGTAAATGTTGGCATTATTTCAAGATTCAGTTGTTTATAACCGAAACTGTTGGAAGTCTACTCATACTCATTAAATTGCGACTATTCAGTTCATTTTTGGAAAAGAAAATATGGCGGATGGCTAGAATTTTTTTTCTCGAAGTTGTTTCAGAAACCTCAACAATAACCTAAATAAGATTTATCTGAAAAAATTGCAAATATTTAATTTCAAGCTCCAGAAATATATAAACATCTGATATTGTTTCAAGTCATGTTTTACAGAATGATCAAAACTGAAATAAAAACACCTTTGTCTAAACTTATGACCTACTGAAAACAACTACACTAAAGCTTTGGGTAGAGAGCAGCATATCAAAATAATGGACTGTTTAGCAAGCCCAAAATACTCAGCTCTTTGTATTTAATAATATCCTCTTTTGGGTCTTCATAACAAAAATGCTTTGTCTCTTTACACAAAAGGGATGGGGAAATATTCCAATAGTTTAAAAAATTGCTGAACAACACTTGGCGCATCTTGTTTATATGCCAATTTAAGTTATGACATACTGTGTAAACTGCAGAGTTTTAAAGAAAGAGCAGCAGAGTTCTTACCAAGTAAAATGCAAACATAAATGATCTTGTCTTATGCACAACAGCAGTTTTGGGATTTTATTTCTAAATATTTTTTCTTCAAAAAAGAAAGTAAATAAACTTCCTGATGGCTAAGTCTCACCTAAACTATTTTAAAAATTAAGATAATGTCTCATTGACTCAGAACTATCAATTCTTGTACATAAAAAATGTATAATCACTTCAAATTGATTTTGCCTCGGTATTTACTCTAATCTTTAATAATCTCCATGAACAAAATCGATTTCTGACGAAGCAACTCTGTAAAGTAACTCTCCCTGCAGCAAGGAACAATTCAGCGACAAAGATGGAAGTAACCTGCATTTCTGCACATCCTTTTGTGCAGAACAGGCGTTCAAAATCATTGTATTTCCCAGTCATTAACCATTCTTTGGAAATATTATGTACACATACAGGAATGCTTGTTTGTGCACACACACAAACACAGATAATATTGTGTATTTCCTTTTTTTTTTTTTTTTTTTTTTTTTTGGGTCACACCCGCGATGCTCAGGGGGTTACTCCTGGCTCTGCACTCAGGGAATTACTCCTGGCGGTGCTCGGGGACCATATGGGATGCCGGGAATGGAACCCAGGCCGGCTGGAGCCAGCCGCGTGCAAGGCAAACGCCCTACCCGCGCTCCGGCCCCCGATATTGTGTATTTCCTAAGGAAGTAGCAGCATAACAAGAATTATATCAAAAGTTTGGTAAGGGGAAAAAAACAGGGAAAAAAGAAGGGAAAAAATGTTATATCAAAAGCTTGGTAAGAAGGGAAAAATAAAAATGCACATTCTAATTCATCTTTAACAAAGATTAAATGTAAATTTGATACAAATTTCTTCAGATAAATATTATAACACCCTTTATATCTGTATTTCATCCATGGATGTGTCTTTCTCCAGTTAAGGTACACTAACTACACATCCTGCATCTGCCAGTCTAGTACTTCCATCAGGTTTGCTGGAAACAGCTTTGTATTCCTACTCTGAAATGTAGTTTGAGCCAAAGAAAATTCACTGTTAATAATTGGCGGTGGATTAAAATGTTCTTCTGATTTAGTTTCCCAATACTTGTATGAAATAAATACAGATATAAAGGGTGTTATAATATGACACATCCATGGTGAAGAGTCATCATTAAGCTACTCTCTAATTGATGCTTTGGCTCAGCTCCCATACACAGAAAGCAGACAGAATGCCACCTTGTAAAATGACTATAAAAGTGAAATGGAATAAAATAGTGCTTATAAGTCACTTTGCAGTTTTCAGCACAGGGTATGGATAAAGCAAAGAACAATAACTACAGACGTTATTGACTTTCAAAAATTATATCTATGAGATTTACACCTAACCCTTTGTATTAATATGTTCTGCATCCAAGAATTCAACTAACCATGCAGCAAAATATACATACTATGCAAATAGAGCTACTATTGCTCACATTGTACTGAACTTGTAGAACTTTTGTCCGTATAATTTCTGCCTATAAATTAGTAAACAATATAACTGTTTACAAAGATTTATACTGATGTATTATTGGGAATTTAGAAACTCAAGTATACAGAAGGATATATGTCAATTGCTGTGCCATGCAATAAGGGACTAATACTATCCTTGGGGTACTTAACTCAATCTTCCGTGAATAGCTGTATTTACCAAGACTATTATTTATTTATAAGAAATGACATGTAAACACCCTCATACTGGTGTCTGCACAAGCAAACATCTATATTATACATTCATATGTATATATATATAGTAATAAACTAAATAAGGAACAGGTTTTTATGTATGTTTTTGAGTTTGGATAAAATAAACATGTCTCACAAAGAGGCAAAACAAATGATTACTTGTAAGGGAGGGAATTATGATCCCTAAACCATAAAATACAGAGTCAAACAACAGCAACACAAAACATTAGAATCAAAAAGCAGAAGCAAGAAGAATATTCATAAAGGAAAAGTTCTAAAAAATGTGAGATTCAGGCTAAGAAGGAGATATCTAGCTAAGACCAAAACCACCAAAATCTGGAAGAAGCATTTAGTTGGAGAAAATAAGATAAAAAATTAGGGAAGTCCCTACTCAGAGTAATATGTTGATCACTAGGATTTGCCAAATTAATATAATCTTCATAAGCTTCACATGTGATAGTAATAACAATAACAAAAATATACTTGCTGTCTCTTAGCTACTACAAGCCACAAGTGGTCCTTAGAACTCTGATGAAGGATATTAATCTGTAGTCACTGCATCAGGAGGGAGTCCTGGACATATATCTTGCAAAATCAATAGTAAGTAAAAGGCCAGAGAACCTCAGAGGAAAGGAGTCAGAATGCTAGAAGAAGGTAGAAACCAAAGTGACAATAGAGTAAGGCCAACTTGCCTTTGGGGTGAAGGGAAGCAACAAGGATACAAGTTTTAATATATATATATATATATATATATATATATATATATATATAAAGGATAGAAATAAAATTTATCACCTCCATATCTAAACAATTACCTTACCTTGGTTCCTCCATATGTAAACAATTACTTTACCTCAGTTAAGATCTTCAAAATTTATCTCATCTTTCCCATACAGCCCATTTTTTTCCCTTAAAATGTTTTCATTTGGGATACTTAACCTCTTAGCCTTGTTTTCTCCTTCATATAAATGGTTATAATCTAGGTCTCTTTGGGGGACCTGGGATACACCCAGGCTTGTCATAACTCACGGCTGGGTCTGTGCTCAGGGATGACTCCTGTGGAGATCAAGGGCTCTATGTGAAGGGCTAAGGATCAAACCTAGGCTGACCAAGTACAACAAAAGTGCCCTATATCCTCTACTATCATTCTAGTCCCTGGAATTAGTCTTTTATATATTGATTTCTTTATGTAAAAATACTTCTCCAAAGACTTCATTAGCTTGCCAAATAATTCAAGGTTATGTTCTGACCCAAAGGCTCTCTGTAATATCCACTGCTTTCTAGTTTTCACAAATTTTCTTTTTATATTCCCCACAAAATGCCTTTACTGAACTTATCTGCATACTGGTACTAAAAAATTTACTTGTTACTTGTTACTCCAAATAACAATACTCTACGCTCTTATGAAGTCACTCAGAAATCACTAAAAGGTTTATCTTTCCTTTATTGAATGAATTCTATTTATTTATAAATGTTTCCAAACTTCAATTATTAGCTCCAAATTTTTACCCTCTATGAAGTAGAATGCAAAGACCATAGTTGTTTAAGGATCTTATCTGAAGATTGATACATTTTATCTATAATATTTACATAGTATATGACATAAATAATCTCATAGTTTAATTTGATATGTAATGTATGTATTAGTTCCACCTTTTAATTTTAGGACACAGCATCACTCTCTACAGCTATAAGTAAAGATGATATCAGGGAATTTACAGTCACATAGATATAGCTAGAGGGTATCAGGCTGAGCAGTCAGTCAAATTAGGGAAACATATAGAATAAAATCTAAATATTTGTGATACAAAGAAATACAGTAAGGGAGCAACACATTATAAAAGGAAACAGAACTAGGAACTTGATCTAGAGTACTGAGCTTACTGGAGCAAGGGGGGACAATTGAGGGGTCCTTGGGATACTGGTGAAGGTAAGCAGACACACTATTGGCTGTGGTGTTGAAACTATATAAGCACGACACTATCATTGACAGTAATGTAAATCACAGTGTATCAGTACAATGTAGTAAAATATAAAATGATGCCAAACCCTGTTTCTCACAAAAGATACCCTGAACTAATTTGACTTATAGCTCTACAAGTTTATATTTTTAAATACGCAAGTGTTCCTTTTTCATAGAGAAATGTGAAACTAGGTTTTTAACCTAGATATATCTGTACTTTCTGAGTGACATGAATGGATATAATTAAAACTATTTCCCTTTGAAAAATGCATAAAGGGCCGGAGCGATAGCCCAGCAGGTAGGGCGTTTGCCTTGCACGCGGCCGGCCCATGCCGGCCCAGGTTCGATCCCGGCATCCAATATGGTCCCCTGAGCAACGCCAGGAGTAATTCCTGAGTGCAGAGCCAGGAGTAACCCCTGAGCATCGCCGGGTGTGACCCAAAAAAGAAAAAAAAATGCATAAAGCTTGATTCCACTGATTATTTGTACATTAAAATTCTGCATAGGCTATTATCATTGCTTATGCTTGGTGCATAATACTGATTTAATTGAATGCAAACAATTAAGACATAGTAGAAGGTCACTATATTTTAGAAACATTGTCTTATCATGTTCTTATTTTAAAAACATCATACATTTCCAGTTGTGAAAAAGAGAAAAAAACTCTAACTTTGCCCAACAAAATCAATGTTATTATTTGAAGCAATCTATCTTGAATTACATTTATATTAAATTAATAGGAACAAAACCCAAATGTCCTCCAGACATTTGAGCCAAAGAACATGGTATCAGTCTAAATTTGGCAATTTTCTATTCCTCAGATTATGTATGTTTTGTTTCTATGAGAATCTCAGCTTTTCACCTTGGTTATCTCACTGAGTGATAATTCAATTGAAAGAAATAATGACTCAGTGGTTTTTAATTTTATAAAAATATCTAAAATCATAAAATTATAAAGACAGGGAAATCAGGTACATTAGATCAATTAACTAAATCTAAGCCCCAAGAGGAAATCACTGACTTTTTGAATAATAAGGTTTTCACTGCCATATGCTGCTACTGTTTTACTAATTTTTACTAATTTATGATTACAAAATTGATTTCTTAGATTGGCTTGGTTTCTTTACTGAATTAAAGATTGGAAACATTGACTAGAATGGCAAATTTGGGACTCCAAGGGCAAGTTTAAATCAAACTGAGTGTACTAAATTTGTAGACCAATAATTTCCCTTATTACTATTAAGACAAAATATCATTTATATACAATATTTCATTAAAGTACTAAATTAAATAAAATGATGGAGTCATAAATTAAAATATTTTATATTCTTCAGTCAAATTTCAAAGGATAATAATGGTAGACAACTGATTAATCTGGAAAGGAACTATGCCGGCCCTGGTTCAATCCCGGCATCCCATATGGTCCCCCGAGCACCAACAGGAGTAATTCCTGAGTGCAGAGCCAGGAGTAACCCCTGAGCATTGCTGGGTGTGAATCAAAAAGCAAAAAAAAAAAAAAAAAAAGAATTAAGTTAACCATTTCTTCAAGCATAGAATTTCATTGAAGTATTCATTCAAACCAAAAGAGTAAAATATTGAATGTGGTAGTTATGATACAGTTTTGATACTACATTGCTTTCATTTGCAACTGCCACTCAGTTGCAACATTAAAAGTTTATAAGAATAGGGGCCAGAGCGACAGCACAGCGGGTAAGGCGTTTGCCTTGCAAGCGGCCGACCTGGGTTCAATTCCCCGGCATTCCATATGGTCCACCGGGAGTAAATCCGGAGCGTAGAGCCAAGAGTAACCCCTGAGCATTGCTGGGTGTGACCCAAAAAGCAAAAGTAAAATAGTTTATAAGAATAAACTGCCAGATAGACCCATAATGACCCATAATGATCACAGTTTATTCTGCCCTTTCAAAAACTTCCAGGCCACTTGGTTTACAATGGAGAAACAATATGTGATGTTGATATCATAGACTACTTTGGGGAGATAATAACATAATTCCCAAACTTTGCTGAATGATAATATGTAATCTTAAGCACTCTTAACACAAAACGTTGTGCAGTTACAAAGATTAAAGAAATGCGAGGCTCTAAAATCTCCCCACCTTGGAGAGCATGTCTATATTCTAGGCTACCTCTACAACTCTCTGATGATAATGACTGGAAGCAATGGTTTTAAATGCTTCAAAGAGAACAGGAAGCAAAATGCAGGAGACAAATGTCCCCTCTACTTCTCTAGTGAACCTTTACATCTCTGACACTCACTGATCAGGTTCAGAAAACAGAATTTACACATAATTGGACTGGTGATAAATGAAGTATAGAACAGTGGACTCAGAGGTTAAATAAAATTCTTTGATGTCTAAATCAGACTGGATGCCTTATGGTAAAAAGAGAGGTTCCCTTGGGGCGGGGAGTGGATTTCTTTTTTTTCATTAGAAATAAAGAGAAGAAAATTCTGATAATCTATTGAAACAAACCCAGTAAAATGTTTCTACTAGAATTCATTAGTATACAGTATTTGAAAGGAATAAAACTGTGATCTATAGTTTTCTACTACAGAGGACATTTAGTGAAACATTCCTTCCATTTAAGGAAATGATAGTTCAAAAGGCTAAATTAGCTTTTAAAATCACTGACTTGCTTTTTTACTTCCACCAGTCATTCTTTACACAAATCCCAAAGAGAGAATATGTCAATGATTTCTATCATTTTTTGCATTGTCATAACTAATATAGATGACTGGAATTATCTATATTAGTGAATTCATCATTAATAAATATAATATAGATCTATATAATATAGATAATTCACTAATTAGTGAATTCATCACTAATTGGAATGAAAATCTCCAAAACAGAAATATTTTCCAAGAAATCTAAGATTTTTTATACGGGGATAGCCAAAATACTTGCTAGGACTTTTACAATAAATAGGACTTCTGGCGGTTTGATTTGCCAATTATAAATGTCTTACATTTGACCATGTTCCTTTTCATTTTATCAAAATAACTACTTCTTGCATTTGCTATTATTTAATCACAACCAAAAATGGCTGACAAGGGATCAGAGAGATAATACAGATGCTAAAGATACAGATATTACAGTATAGGTTTTTAATGCAACTAACCCTGGTTCAATTCCTGGTACTGTATGGCTTCCTGAGCATCTCAGGTGGAGCCTTGGAGGCCTCTGTGCACTTTCAAGTATGAACCTTGGAGTCTCCAAGCAACATTGGTTCCTTAAGCCTTCAAAGTGAACACTGATTCTCTTGGCCAAGATTCACAGGCAGGGGATACTTGGTCTCCTGAGCACTACTTAAGAATCTCCATAACACCCCTCCCCAAAAGATCCTGATTTCCAGTTTTAAACCTCTGCCAGATATTATACCAGGTACTCGACTATGCTTTGCTTTGAAATATTTTCTTCAACCACTTCTCTATGTTCATATTTTCATAGTACATTTTTATTTCCACTTAAAATATAAAGGACCAGAAATTCAGTAATATTCACTATAAAGTAAGCAATAAGTTGTCAGACTGCAGTTGTTGTATTATTCAAAACCACATGTTTCTCCTACTATATGTATGACACTATCAAGAAATGTCTTCTGGGAAAAATGCTGTATAAAAATGTGAAAGAAAAGTAATCTGAACTGTCAGTACTCATGGAAAGGATGAAATTTAAGAAATCATGTTGAGGATTAGTACTTTTGCTTGGGTTATATCATCATTTGGAAGAAGTGTGTGTTTTAAAGGACAGATAATCTCTTTTTGGACAACTTAATATCACTGTCTTCCTGTTGTTCATCGATTTGATTGAGCGGGCACCAGTAAGATCTCCATTTGTCCTGTCACATGCTAGTGTAGCCCAAGGGCAACTGCCCGCTCCAGGAACATGAAGAGCCTTAAACCATTTCTTCAGGTCATGGAAATGAATCTATAATTGTTACTGTTTTTTGGCATATCAAATATGACAGGGGTAGCTTGCCAGGCTCTGTTGTGCCGGTGGGATACTCTTGTAGTAGCCTCTCATCTCATGCACTTATTGATTAACCGTGCAATATGGGGGAAAGATCAGCGTTTCGGCTGGGTGGAGCTCTGATGAGCTGTTGAGTTCGAATGTTGAAAATGGCAGCCCTCATGGTGTGGGAGTTCCTCTCAATTCTTGTGAGGCTCTGCTGCGATGGTGGGCCCGGGCTAAAACCCTCTATTCCCTCCTGGGCACCTCATGATCAGCTGGGCACAGGGAGAGATGGTAGCAGCTCTGCCCTGTGGATCTAAGTCTCTGAATCAGGCATGCCTGGACTTGAAATAGATGGTTGTAGGGTGGGACTCTGACAAGCAGGGCTTGTTTACCATAGTGTTGGCTTTTACTTTTTTTCTTTTTCTTTTTGGGTCACACCCAATGATGCATAGGGGTTACTCCTGGCTCTGCACTCAGGACTTACTCCTGGTGGTACCTGCCAGAATTCCCCAGCAACATGCTCCTCCCAGGAACAGTGTTCACTGCATTCTGCAAATATATACAACTTAATATATTTGTAAGAATTTTCTATTAAGAAAAGTTGCTACAATTTATTATAAAAATTTATTCAATACAGAAAAGTTTTTTATCTGAAGACTTGCAATTCCTATTCTGCAGGAAGATGAATACCACATAGAGAACACTCATATTCCAGGCTACGCTTCCTTTCATGCTCCTATTATCTGTGGGTTTCAATGTGCCAATCACAATATTATTGTGGTTTTCCTTAAAAAATATATTGACATGTACTTGCACATACAAATCAAATTAAGAACATATATTCATGGTGGTGGGAGATGGGCACTGGTGGCGGGATGGGTGCTGCAACACTGTTTGACCAAAACCCAAATATGAACTTTTTAATTGTATATCTTTGTAATTTTAAAAATAAAAAAATTAAAAAAGAACATATATTCATGGTTCCAATTATATGCAACTGTGTTTTTACTTAGTAACAGTAAGTTATTCTTAACATTATTTCTGTTCTTAATATTCTTAATATTATTTATGTTTATAATGCACATCTACAAGGACTGGAGCCGTTTTTATCATCTAAAAATCGATTGCCTCAGATCTAAGAAAAATATTAGAATTTGCAAGTCAAAACATCTAAGTAAATTCTAAGTAGAGCTTTGTCATCCTTTTCAAGTATTTAAGAGCCAGAGGATGATTTTTAACATAATTTTATGTGAATATTTTTGAAGGATGTTATTTACTTAGCCATTATGTCTGCCATCTCAGCAAGTGAGCTCTTAATAACTTCATGGGTCAGAAAACCAGCAATTCAATGCTTTCCCCAACCTCAAGCTGCTATAACCAACTCTATTTAACTCTGCATTGTTTTTCTTTTTTTTTTTTTTTTTTTTTTTGCTTTTTGGGTCACAGCCAGCGATGCTCAGGGGTTACTCCTGACTCTGTACTCAGGAATTACTCCTGGCAGTGCTCAGGGGACCATATGGGATACCGGGGATCAAACCTGGGCTGGCACAGGCCGGCCGCTTGCAAGGTAAACGCCCTACCCGCTGGGCTATCAATCTGGCCCCCATATTTTCTAATACATCAATATATGTGTTTAAGATTCTGAGAACTATAACAGAAGAAATAAATGGGTTTGTATATGTCAGTAAGAGTCAGAAAAAAGTTGTTCCTTATTTGAGACACTTAATGTAGTATGGAATAAGTCATTTGGCATAAAGTTTTAGTTACACAAGAAAATTTATAAAGATCTATATACGCCAAGCCTACAGCTAGAAATCCCGTGTTGTACATATAAAACATATTAATAAATATTATGGAAAGTATTCATAATAAAATGTATAACAAAGGGGATAAAAAGGAAAAGTTCGATAGTGATAGATATGCCTGTCATCTTGATTGTGGGTATGATTGATGATTTTTATTGGAGTACACACATGTCCAAACTCATCAGATTGTATGCAGAAAAAGAAGCACATTTTGTATATCAATTACACTTCAATAAACCTGGTAACATACTGTAATGGAATAAAGATATTACAATGAGTTTCAGGAAAATGGAACCTTATTAATAGAAAGGCATAGGGAAAATAAGCAGATTTGAAAACAGAGGCTAAGAATTTTATTAAAAACATTCTCTTAGATAAAGAACCTGTCATTTAGGCAGGCTATGGAAGGGGAGAGGGAATTGGGGACAATGGTGGTTGGAGATGGGCACTGGTGGAGGGCGGCGGGGTACTGAAACGCTATGTGACCAAAACCTCTAAACATGAACAACGTTGTAATTGTATATCTCATGGTGGTATAATAAAATATTTAATAAAAAAATAAAATAAAATATTCTCTTAGTATCTGTATTTCACTGTTATAAAACAGTCATGAATAAAAGGTATATTTAAAAAAGCTCATCATTACTATTAATCAGGGAGATGCAAAATCATCTCACAACATAAATACTGGCATATATCCAAAAGAGCAAGAACAACAAATGATGGCTTGGATGTGGGGAGAAAGGGACGCTCATCCATTGCTGTTGGGAATGTTGACAGTACAGCCTTTTTGGAAAACAATATGGATATTCCTCCTACATCTAGAAATTTAGCTCCCATCTGACCCAATCATACCACTCCTGGATAAATACTCTGGGAGTCCAAAATACACAGCAGAAACACCATCTACACTTCTATGTTCATAACAGCACTATTCACAATAGCCAAAATCTGGAAACAACCACAGTACCAGAGAACAGATGACTGGATAAAGAAGCTGTGTTACACTACACAATGGAATACTAAGCAGCTGTTATGAAAAATGTCACTTGTCACTTGTCTTCCCATTGTTCATCAATTTGCTTGAACTGGCACCAGTAATGTCTCGTTCATTGGAAATGAGGTCTATTATTGTTACTGTTTTTGGCATATCGAATACACCACAGGTAGCTTGTCAGACGCTACCATGACTCTGGATTCATCACATGGGGCCCAGTCTTTTTCTGTCAAACCATCAACCATCCACGGCCCACGGGGCAAAGCCCCGAATGTAGACAAGCCTGTCTCCTGTCTGCCAGCTGCCAAAGCAGTCAGGCACCGCAGCCTCACCTGCAACACCTCGAGGAGGAGCAAAATGAAGTTATGAAATTTGCCTATAAATAGATGGATATGGAAAGGACCATACTGAGAGAAATTAGCTAGAGGGGAAAGGACAGATATAAAATGACTGTATTTATTTGAGACATATAAGAAAATAGCAGGATCCAAGGTCAACAAAGCATAGATCAGGAGGTCTTGTCAGTGGGTCGAATCTACTGCAAATGTGTAGGAGTCAGAGGTTAGGTAAGACAGAGAAAGGAACAGTATACTAATAATTGTTGGAAGTGATACTAGCCTAGAACCAAGCATTGAATATAGGCAAAGGGATATACATGAGAACCTCTAAATGTACATATTGCAAGCCACTATGCATGAAAGAAAAAAGAGAGAGAGAGAGAAGAGAGAGAAAGAAGAGGCAAAGTGCTTGCTTGCTATAGAGGCAGGCTGGGGAAACGGGATGAGAATCTGGGGACACTGGTGGTGGGAAATAGGTATAGATAGTGGGATCAGTGCTGGAACACTGTATAATTGTAACCAAACATGAACATCTTTGTAATTGTATATCTCATAATAGCATAATAGATATACATACTTATTTAAATAAATAAACAGAATAGGCTTGACACTAATACCTCCCACAAATACCAGAGGAATAGAGTATATAAATAATTCAATAGATGCTATGTACTCTAATACTATTTCATTCACTACTTTCCCCCTTTTTTTTGTTGATGAAACAATATTTTGTAACTTTTCTTAAAACAGTGCACAAGATCTCAGGTCTTCTGCAGGAAAGGCAGTACGTCACTGAGCCCTATCTCCAGCCTCTCTCCCTCTTATTGCTATTACTATAATGAAGAGAGTTGAGGGTCATAAATGACCTCTTAAAAAGAACTTGCTTCTCATTCTTTCACAATTTACCTTCATAATTCTATCTTTTTATCAATGGACTTCTCACAGATGCTTAAAAAATGGAAAGGCAAAACAATTTCTAAGATGTAAAGTACACAACCTTCCAGGAATAATAGGTACCTCCCCAATAACCTGATAGTAGTCAATCCCCCAATCTCTATGCTTTCTGTAGTGAGTAGGGAAATATTACACATTCAGAGAGAAAACAGCTGACAAACCATCCATCAAAGTCCGAGACTACTTAAGGCAATTCACCGGGCTCCATGAAAGACTTCTGCCTTTCTGTGACAGATTACTCCATCATGCCAAAGCACCCCTCACACTTTTCCACGGGTTAAACTTATTCTTAGATCAATGATCCAATTTTTGTCTCAAATACTCATTCCCTCTTCGTTCTTTCAAATGCCATGAACTTATAGATGATAACTTTATATCACTGTACCCAGCATTATTGTTTTAAACAGGTTTTCCAAATATTGCTCAATATGTGGTCTTATTTCCTATTTTTGCTACCAACTATTCCATATTATTCATTCACTGCCACAATAGAGACAGTATTATACGACTGCCTTATTCTCACAGTTGCATGGGTCCTTCTACCAGAATGTTTTGCTGGCCAATGGAAGACAGTGAAACCTGTACAGCTCTGGAAAGAACAAGTCATACTTATCATTTAGTAACTGTGAGACTCCTATATAGCAAAATATGCTTTTTATTTGAAAAGAAATGCTCAGATATTCATGAATTAACATGTAATTATCCAGGAAGCATTACTCAACATAAAGAATGGATTGACTCTTTAAACCTACCTAAGTACAATTTGACACTTTAGAATCTGTACTTATAAGATTCTTAGCTTTATTCTGAGAACCATCAGTGCTATGAGTGTCTATAATGTGTGCTTCACAGGTCTCCCTTAATGCTGGGTCAGCACCTCCAGCACAGATCAATTATTACTTTGAAGGATCAAATGAAAGGACCAATAAGATTGTTCCATTTAAAATATCAATTTATAATATATTGTTACCTGTGAAAATTGGAATAAATAGTAATGGTTTATAGTTCATGCTGTCTTAACTAATGAAAATCATTTCAATATGACTTGAGAAAATAAGAACTACCTCTTAAGACTTGAAATAGCCCTTATGTATGTCTAAATAAAATCAGTAATTAAAATATAATTGCTCTGTGATGCTTTGTCCATCAAAGAGACAATGAAGCTACAAGTGGAGGTATTGGGAGGGTCAGTGATTGCAGTGTTAGGGATTAAACTCAGGGTCTTACCCATGCAATCACTTGAACTATTTTTCTTGCTCAACGAGTATGCCATTTAAAATAAAAGGTTAAGAAGAATAATCTTCCAACAAATAATATTCAAAATCTTCTCCAAATCCAAGTACTACTAAATTTGTGTTTGTAGTTGAAATAATGAAAATTCTTTGAAAAATTCATTATTATTTTATTATTTCATTATTATTTATTATTTTATTCTATTGAAATAAAATAATTTCTTTTATGCTAAAAATAGCATAAAAGCTAGCTTGTCTTGTTTCTGGAGGACCTGGATATCTTTTTGACCCACCTTTATTGTATCCTGAGAGGAAACAGAATTATTATTTAACAACTTGGGTTGTTGATAAATAACTGTCCTGGGTAAACTAAAAACAGTTTAGGAGCAATTCCTGAAGCTGAAGCAATCTAGCTAAATTTCCACAGGGCACCGACTTATTTGATACTTCTAACTTTCCATCTAAGGAGCCAAAGAAATCCTTTAATTATTGACTTTATATAGTGCTTTCCACATTACTTTATTGTGATTATTATTGATGCTAATAGAAATGGTAATTTAATTCATAGGAATGAAATTAGTGGGCAGAATGCTAAGGGAAATATGATGAATTCTGAAAAGGTCCAAGCAAATTCAAATCCTGAAAATTGTTGATGGAAATTAATAAAAGATTTAACTAAAAGCATGGAGGAAAATCATGCAATTTTGTATTAGAAATTATTTTGTGTTGAGATTAATCCAACACCAAAAATTTGATAAAAATCATAGTGGTTACCCCAAGGAAAGGGTAGTTTGTCGAAAGATTGGGCAGAATTTCATTTCGGTGGTAAGGAGAGAACTTAAACTTTGGTTCTGGGTGCATCTAGGGTTTAAATGTACTCCAGAAATTCTATAATATTATATAGCAATGATAAATCAATGAAAATTGGGAATAACAAACATAACTTTGTAAAGAAATACATTTTACAAAGGAATGTAAAATGTAAAATGGAATACATTTTACAGAGGAATGTAAAATGCTTTGAAAAAGGAATACATGAGATAGAACAGCACAAAAGACATGAGATAAGCAATACAATAAATATGTTTCTCTATTAGATAAGGGAGCCTAAGTAATGTATTCATTAATTCAACTAATTTAGCAGGTGCTTATGACGGAGCTGTACAGCAACTGGCTCAGAATTTGGGAGTACAGAAATCTCAGGTTGATTTGCTTCCATTAGAGGAAAAAAACAGGGGATTTGGGTTATATATTTAATTGATGAGGGTATAAAGAGGGCATTTATTTAAGCCAATATCATGAAAATAATGCTTGCTCCAGCTTTTCCCTTGCTTGAATATTTTCTTTTTCTCACATGTGACAAAAAATAAGCAATATGCTTTATCAATGAAATTTCTTAATCTCAATTTTTCTCTGATGTGAAATTGGTATGTCATTCTTTTCTCACACTTTAGATTACTAACTAAAAATTTAAGGAGGAAAAATTAGTTTGATAAAGATAGTTATAAAAACTGTCAGTATATCAGAATCATTTCATCAATGTCCTGAAAACCAATCATGTTTCACAGAAAACTTAACAGAAAGGAAAAAAAGAGGGTATTTCAGCTTTCTTATGGTTACTTGACTTATCACAAGTCCCATAGGTCACATGGGAACCTTATCACTTACTTTTCCCTTGGTCTTCAGGCTATATAATTTAAATCCCTGTCTAATAATTATGACTTGTTCTTGGTCTCCAATCTAAGGCCATGCACTCATAGCCTTGAACCATATTCCAATAATGTTTTTGACCTTAGAAGCTAAAAACTTCATTGTATTAGCTTATGTTATATATAACACCAAACATTAGCTTAGCAGCACAAATGCTGGCTGACTTCGACTAGAATGTGGAAAGATAGGTCTACAGCTGAATCTCAACAAAATTATGTTCATGAAAAATAAACTAGTTCCAGATGCTCCATTCACTCTCAATGGAATAAACATCTCTGAATGTAGCAGTTACGTATAACTAGGTCGAGAAGTCAACATGATGAACGATTTAAAACCTGAGCTGTGCAGGAGGAAGAGAGCGACATGGAATGCCTTCAAAAGCATCAAAGGAATAGCTAAAAGGACAAATTACCTCAGGCTCCAGGCACATCTCTTTGAGTCCACCATTCTGCCTGCATTAACTTAAGCCTCAGAGACCTGGGCCCTATGAAAGCAGAATGAGAATGCTATCTGGGTCTCCCAAAGAGAAATCGAAAGGGCTATGCTTGGAATATCACAACTCACTGGAGAGAAGGAGTCCGGAGTTCTGACCTCCATCGCTGTTCCAGAGTCAGAGACGCTGTCTAGTTTGTCAAGGCATTGAAAATCAGATAGGCTGGACATGTAATGTGATTTGGAGATAACTGCTGGACTAGAGACATTACGGACAGGATCCCACTGGAGGTCAAAAGATCGCCACGTGGCCGCCCACCTACAAAATGGTCAGACTTCTTCGTCAGGACCCTGAATGAACAGATTGAGGGTCTTTGTATTCCTGAAGCAAGCAGATGACATTGGGCTACACTGGCACATTATAGGGTCAAATGGAAATGTTACTGGCGCCCGCTCAAGCAAATCGATGAATAACAGAATGTCAAGTGATCAAGTAGCTTATGTTATTGAAACATTGGCTAGCACCACATAAAAAGGCCAACATTTGGGCTATTTTGAACCTAGAAACACATAATTATTATAATATTAATGAAAATTTGAACAGTTGCAGCAAGCAAATATTCTCCGACTTATCACAGACCCTAACTCTCCTATTGAGTACTGTCCCTGTTAAGGCCTGCTAAATGTCATTTAATAACAGGTTTGTATGACTGGTTTTTTATTGTAGGTTAATATTTTTTATTCATTTTCTTTCAGTCAAAAAATAACAGAATAACTAAATTGAGTCATTGTTTTACAGTGTTAGCAAACTTCTTCCGCAATGAGTAAATATTAAGTATTTTAGACTTTATTGCTCATATTGTTTGTGTTATAATAACCAGGCTGCAATGTCAGTGCAGCATGAAAAATCAGAAAATTTGTGAATTAATAAAGTGCACTGTGTTCCAATAAGACATAATTTATAAAATCGGGTTGTAGGCTAAGCTGATTCTACCGCCGCAAATCCTGTTCTTTGCTATTTAAATGTGACATTCCCCATACTTTATTTTTGAAGCTTTATTATCTATCTTACTAACTTATTCAGTTTTCCCCCTCTTCATTAAAATTATTTGATTAATGCTTATTATTGGGAATCGTCACTATAAGATACTATCAAATACATTTATGGATTTTTTTTGTGCCAGTGAAAGTCAACTCAGGGAAAGCAGAGAAATACAAGAATCAAGCACAGTGGTATAGATGGAACTTAGGCCTTTGCTGCATCCTTTCTCAATATCTTTGATGCTTCCTTAGAGTTTAATGAAACAATTTACTGCAACATCAATTTACTGTTCAGCTATATGTGTTTTCCTGTAACCCAACTATAAATGATTTATTTCAGTGATTCCAGACTGTGGGTGGAGCAACAGCACAGTCGGTAAGATAGTTGCCTAGATAGTTGCCTTATATGTCGCTGAACTGGGCTCTATCCCTGGCAACTCTGGCATACCTGGACCTCCTGAACCCCAACAGGAGTGATTCCTGAGTGCAGAGCTCTGAGTATCACAAGGTGTGCACCCCTAAGAAAGAAAAGAGCCCAACTATTCCAGGTAGTTTGTATTATTCATTGAATGTATTACTCTCTTCTTCCCATTGTATGATAAACTTACTACTATCAAGAGAAGAAGTAGGACAGTTTAAGTCAGTTCAATTATACCCAAAATTCAAGATTTTACTAAGATCAATGATCCCTGTATAATTCTCCTTAGATTTCACCTTAAGGGATATTTACGTATCCCATAAGTACAAAAGTACAGATTAGGCTACAGCATATAAAATCGCTATTTTTTGGCTGATTGTCCAAGATAAGAAACCTGCTCTTTGAGGGCATGGATTGAATTCTATTAATCTCACTTATCTCCTAGGTGTACAACACAAGGTACCACACAAAGAAGAGGAACATCCAAAACTGCTGAAATGATGTGCTGAATTTATAAAAACATTCGGTATTAACAGAGTAACAGCCTGCATATACCTAAATTGCTTTTAACTATTACTATAAAATGGCCTTAATTCCTGACCTAGATGACTTCAATTTCTAAAAATAGTACCTGGAGGAGAAAAGAGGGCAGATTTACAGTTGAAAAATGCATTGGCACTTACACTGGCTGCAGATATTCTATCATTCACTGGGCAACAGGGGCCCAGATGTTGTTATATGACTTAGTCAAATTCAACCTGAAATACTCTGAAAATTGAGTGGGCTAAAGAAGCACTGCTATTAAGGTTATAAAAAGTCTAGTGGGAAGCCTATTGAGGGGGATATGATGTTTTACGTGCTGTCTTACAGCTTTAAGTTCTTTATAAGAGCAGAAAAAAGAAATTCATTCATATTCAGTGCTTGTCATATTCCTATTGCTAAGCAAAGAGAAGCTAGGAGAAGAAAAGCTAAATGACTGTGAATCGAAAGCAGCAAATTTCTAATCACCTGTTGGTGTCATGCATGATGATTTGCTGGGGAGAAAGGTGGCAGTCTAAACTGGAATGTCCAATAGGCACAGGATTGTGGCCCTGGGGCATATAAAGGAAAGAGCTTTCACTATAAACTCTGTAGTTAAAAAGATATTATTACAGTATTAAAAAAGAATTGATAACTTGTGTTGATCCTAATGAGCTCTTAAGACTTCTTTTTCCCCCAAATAAGTGTAATAAGATATCTATATAATAAAAATGATTACAATTCCAATATTGGTCTCTTTTTCAAAGATTCTATCATCTTTCATCTTAAGGTTATATTACAAGTGTGCTAAAACTTAGCCGTATTTTACTCAATAATTGAAATAAGTATGTGTACCAAGCTGTTACTTGCTTTCCCTGTGCCCAGCCACTCACAAGGCGCCCAGGAGGGATGCAGGTTCTAGCCCTGACCCGCCACCCCAGCAGGGCCTCACAACAATCCAGATGACCCCCACCCCCCACTACATGAGGCCCGCCATCTTCCACATCAGACTTCCCTCTTGTCAGAACTCCACCCAGCAGCAGATGAGCCTATCACAGCCCGGATGATCAACACCAACCCTGCAGCAGTTTTTTTTATTTCAATCCAGCCCAGGTATGCTGATCCAGAGACTTACAGACATGGGGCATAGCTGCTACTTGCTCTCCCTGTGTCCAGCCACTCACGAGGTGCCTGGGAGGGATGGCAGGTTCTAGCCCTGGCCCGCTACCCCAGCAGAGCCTCCCAACAAGCCAGACTACCCCCCCACTCCAGGAGGGCCGCCATTTTCCACATCCAGACTTCTCTCTCATCAGAATTCCACCCAGCAGCAGATGAGCCTATCACAGCCCGGCTCGCGCAGTTCATCAATAAATGCTGTATTTACAGGTGACTACAAGAGTATGCCACTCACACGGCAAGCCTGATAAGCTGCCTGTGTCGTATTTGATGATATGCCAAATCACTGAATCACTGTCACTGTCTTCCCGTTCATCATTAATTTGCTCATGCAGACCGCAGTAACATCTCCATATGTTTGTCTCATGCTAGTAGAGCCCAAGGGCATCTGCTTGCTCCAGGAACATAAAGAGCCTCAATCCATTCTTGAATGAGATCTATAATTGTTACTGGTATTTGGCATATCAAATACAACACGGGTAGCTTGCCAGGCTCTGCCGTGCAGGTAGCATACTCTTGTAGTCATCTCTAAGTCCAGCATTTATTGATGAACCGTGCGGCAGCAAGTGGCTGCGCGAGCCAGGCTGTGATAGGCTGGTCTGCTAGGTGGAGTTCTGACAAGAGAGAAGTCTAGATGTGGAAAATGGATATGCCAATACTAGTAACAATTATATTAGGTTATGGTAATGACCTAATATAATTGTCTGAGGTTCTTTATATTCCTGGAGCAAGCAGATGCCCTTGGGCTCTATTAGCATGAGACAGAACATATGGAGATATTACTGGTGCCCGCTCAAGCAAATAGATGATGAATGGGAAGATAGTGATAGTGTGATAGTGGAACATGTGTACAACTGAAAAACCAATGCAGAAACCATAGAATATTTCATTCCAAAGGTTCTTTAAGATATTTAATAGCAAAAAGAAATTCAGAGGTATTTTGTATTAGCTGAACTCAACCTCACAGCAAACGATTATGGATAGGGGGAGACAAGAGTAAACTATAAAAAAAATATAATCCTTTCTGCTTATTCCACAAATTATTAGGGCAAACTCAGGACTATTTTTGAAATTTCAGAGATCAGCAACAAACTAACACCTTAGATACACTTTGGCAATCACTTGATCACTTGAAGTTCCATTATTCGCCTGCTGCATTCAGAGATGTTTGTTCCATTGAGAGTGAATGGGGCATCTGGAACTAGTTCATTTTTCATGAACATTGTTTTGTTGAGATTCAGCTGTAGACCTATCTTTCCACATTCACGGTCAAAGTTAGCCAGTATTTGTGACACTTGACCATGTTTGGTGTTATTAGAACAAATAATCAGCGACACAGAGGTAGTGTAGTTGCCGACCATCTATCTTCACTCCAATTCCTTCCCATTTAATTTGTCACATGACATTCTCGAGGGCGGCACTGACAAATTTTGTCGAAATGGTCTAACCCTGCCAAATTCCTCTTTGACATCAATGATCACTTCCTTGTAGAATGGTGAGATCCTGGTGGGGAATCCGTAATACAGCTCACAAAGGATCTTGATGTATTGGGTTTGAATGCCCTGTTTGGCGAGGACTTTGATGACCACTTCAGTCTCAACAGAATCAAAAGCTCTCTTTAAATCAATGAATGTGAGACAGAGCAGCATCTTGAACTCCCTACAAACTTCAATGGACTTGGTTACCATGTGGATATGATCGATTGTGCTGAATCCTTTTTGGAACCTAGATTGTTCGCATGGTTGTTCTTCATCTAATGTTCTGCCAATCCTGTTCAGGATGACTTGTGTGAACAGCTTGTAGAACATCTACAAGCTGTTCACCTTGGCAATATAAGTTGAAAAAGAATAACAATGGGAATAATCCTATACCAATTCAATTGTTTCATTTGGTTCACTTCAGTTTGACCATAAACATTGAAAATCTCATTAAATTACAACAAGTCACTATTTGTCCTATAGGTATCATCTGTTATAAAGTATCTCCGGTATATTTGAAATATTTATGCCTTTCTCTTTTTGAAACATTGATATCAACTGCAAGTTAATATGTCTTCAATTAAGAAGTCATTTGAAGTGGCTACAAATTATATTGTTGTTTCTTCTCAAATAAAAAAATTGCCATTTATTTGGAATAATTATACTATACTCTGATCATTTTATACTTAGAAAAATGGAAAAATTATAAAAGTTACAAATATCCAGGAAGATGAGAGAGACACACAGAGAGAGACAGACACAGAGATAGAGAAACAGAGGTAGATTGATTCTAAGTGCAGTTTTTTCCTTCACATCCTATATCCCTGGGAATATAACTATCGATATTTACCAGTTAATTGCATTCCAAGCCATGCAAATTTTAAACGAGCCCCATATTTCAACTTGTTTCTAGGTATACAACCTACCAAATGCACACAGCTGCAATAGAGAACAAAATTCCCCATATCACAATTACTATACATCAGGAATGATATGTCCAACTTAGGCCTTTGCAGTCAAAAATTAAATGAGGAAATACATGGATATATCTATATCTATCTATATATGTGTATATATATACCTATAGACATCTATATATAAATATCTAAGTTTTTCTTCTATACCTATAATATACCTAGATATCTAGATATAGATATAGATATATAGAGAAAAACAATTTACACAATTCCTTGCACATCTGAGCCTAGAATGGAGCACCAACATGACTGGAATAGCTAAAAGATTCAGGGTCACCAGGGTAGGGATGCAGTAACGCCAATCTATAAATTAAATGCTAAGGAATAGTCAGTTATTCTAGGCTTTGATCAGGGAAGGTGACTTCTGTTCACTATTTCAGCTTCATTTTCTGTCTCAGGGACTTCCCTATCAGGCTGCTAGGCTAATGGTGAGACTCCTTATTGTCCCTATGAATCATTCAAAATATGCACATGTAAATGGTCGATGTCCTAATTTGAATATGCATTCCATTTCCTACGGAGTCCCTAACTAACACATACAAGTCATGAATGGAAGCATATGGAAGTCACATCCAGACTGAATAAATTAATACTGGAATTCTCATTTCTGTTTCATTAATAAACATTTCCAAACCCATCTCAGGCAATTTGCATCATGTCATATGCTTTGTCTAATGAGAATATATATTATTAAAGAGATACTATTATAATATCTATAAAAGATATACAATCATAATATCTATAAAAGATATAATATTATAATATCTATAAAAGATATACTATTATAATATCCAGCCCAGGTATGCTGCTCCAGAGACAGACAGGGGGCAGAGCTGCTACTGACTCTCACTGTGCCCAGCCGCTCATGAGGTGCCCGGGAGGGATGGCAGGTTCTAGCCCTGGCCCACCACTCCAGCAGAGCCTCACAACAAGCCAGATGACCCCCCACTCCATGAGGACCTCCATTTTCCACATCCGGACTTCCTCCTCATCAGAACTCCACCCATCAGACCAGACTAACACAGCCCGGCTCATAGAGATCCACCCTGCTGCAGTCTTTTTAATCCGGCCCAGGTATGCTGATCCAGAGACAGACATGAGGCAGAGCTGCTACTGACTCTCACTGTGCCCAGCCACTCATGAGGTGCCCGGGAGGGATGGCAGGTTCTAACCCTGGCCCACCACCCCAGTAGAGCCTCACAACAAGCCAGACGACCAACCACTCCATTTTCCACATCCGGACTTCCTCCTCGTCAGAACTCCACCCAGCAGACCAGCCTATCACAGCCCAGCTCGCGCAGCCACTTGTGGCTGCGTGGTTCATCAATAAATGCTGGATTTTGAGATGACTACAAGAGTATGCTACCCACACGGCAGAGCCTGGCAAGCTACCCATGTCGTATTTGATATGCCAGATACCAGTAACAATTATAGACCTCATTCCCATGACCTGATGGAATGGTTTGAGGCTCTTTATGTTCCTGGAGCAAGCAGGTTCCCTTGGGCTCTACTTGCATGAGACAGGTCATATGGAGATGTTACTGGTGCCCGCCGAGCAAATTGAAGATAAACGAGAAGACAGTGATACAGTGATACTATTATAATATATGATACATAATTATTATATTATGAATATATTATTAAAGATCTGGATAATAATCCAGAATATAAGCATGTGAAATAAGGTCTATTGTATGTGTGTCTCTTTGGTCTAGCCTCTTTTTCAAATTTACTATTACCAAAAAGTTAAAGGAATAATGTAATCTAATTTTTTAGCAAATACATGATGATTCTTAGTAATCCACTTCAAATTACCTTAGCATGGTGATTTTTCCATTAATTTATTCTAGATTCCTCATTGTAATTGGTATAAAGTAGCCAAGCTAACTTTCTATAATTCATGGAATCAAGTCTCTTAAAATTATACATATACTTTACCAATTATTTTCCTTCTAGCTTTCATTCAACATAGAGCTAAGAAGTAATAGTAATCAATATAGAATAGCATCTATCATATAATTACATGATTAACTTGTTTTGTGGCTGATAACACCCCCTAAAATTTGAACTGTTGAGGGGCAGGGTTTGTTTCTCACTCAGCTTGACATGACAGGTATCTAAAAAAAATGGCAGGGCAGTACAGAATTGCAATAAGTTTGCAGATCAGTTTTAAAGTGCAATGTGGCTTTTTAACAATTCTTTATATTTTTTGGCTTCAGTTTTCTCTTAGTTTCATTAGAGTTTAGCCCATTGGATATTTACCTGCTTTGACAAAGAAGTTGCACTGTATAAGACAAGTGTGACTCTCTGGTCAGTAGAATCATTTCATCTTCTATATTCTTGATATAGAAGAATATCGTCGGTGAACCCAGAGCCATAGCAGAGCCTGGCAAGCTCCCGTGGTGTATTCGATATGCCAAAAGCAGTAACAATAATTTATCTCATTCCCAATGAATGAAGACGTTACTGGTGACTGCTCGAGCAAATTGATGAACAACGGAAACACAAGTGACAAGTGATTCTTGATTTGAACCACCTTATAAGGATAACTCCAGCATTTTCAACCTTGAACATATTTCCCACACCTGCATTTTGTTGTCAGGTTCTTCTCCTAACATTATACCCTTTCACCTCTTGTGTTTATTGTATTCATATGAGAACACAACCAGTCATACACACATGTGTGCACACGCACACACACACACACGCGCACACACACACTCACGTGCACACACACTTTTCTTTGTAGGTTCTTTTATTTTCACCATATTAGGTGCAGGGAGGAAAATTATTATCCATTGGAAATGATGTGAATCTTTAATAGGATTCATAGTTTAAAGTACAGCTCATATAATCAAATCAGTTTTAAAATTTGACTTTTGGTTATTTAACTGTACAATTTTAGGGGATTTTTTTAATTTTTATTATACCACCATGAGATATATAATTACAAGGATGTTCATAATTGGGTCTCTCAACCCTCCACCAGTGCCCCATTCCACCACCAATGTCCCAACACTCCCTCCCACCCAACCCCAGCCTGCTCCTAGCACAGGCACCTTTTCTTCTCTCTCTTTCTCTCTATCTCTGCTTCTGTCTCTGTATTTCTCTCTCTCTTCTCTTACACTTGTGGCTTTCCCTACAGATATTAACATTTTATGATGTAAGTCTCTATGTGTATATTCAATAGTGAATTCTAGTGTGACATTATAACACCTTATTATTTATCAACCTCCCCAGTTTGTTGCAACTACAATGATCATTACAGTGTATAAATGTGAAAGATCCTGGGAAGGACCTGGTTCTAACTTTCATTATTATCTAAGCCTCTTGTGTAGCTGCAGAGTGGCTGCACACCAGCGCAGCTGTAGGTCTGGTCTGTCCCAGTCCGGCTTGCTGGCTGTGGAGGCTGCGAGCCCATAGCCAAGCCCGCGGACATGGAGGTGGAGGAGCCCAAATCCCCGCTCCAAGTCTGGTTTGTGCAGCCTCCTCACATATGTCTGCTAATCCCAGGAGCTATGTTGGACGCGAATTAGGCATAATTTCAAATTTGAGGTGTGCATAGGGCAAAAGAGAAATGGGAATTTTTCATATGTTTCTGATATGCTACAGGTTGTCAGAATGGGCTCTAATGATCTAAAAAGAGGATCTGGCAGAAAGAGTAAGTGACAACAATTGCAATCTAAAACAACATCTGTTATGTGAATTGTGACATTTGCTGCCACTTTATAGGTTTGAGCTTGCAAGGCTAATTTGTAAAACTGTTTATTCTTGCCTCATGAGAAACTGCACAGAGCTAATGTTAGACGAACAGAGTTTTGATACCAAATCTGACAATAATTTACCAATTTAAAGCAGAAAACTTCAATCTCCCCTAGGGTTTAGTTTCCTTGTTTGAAGATTATGTGAAACATGATAAAAATGTGCAAAATCTCTCTGAAGTCTCTGAAAGATACAGAGGTCCTCTGAGCAAAAGTAACAGGCCAAAAGAGGTACTCTATGGAGCAAAAAATTAGGAGCCACATCTATATACTATCTGTGTCTTGGCCTTTGTCCTGGCACAGAGCCTTAGAACAAAAATAATATCTCAGCTTATGATTGAAAACATAGTTCAGGCACAAGGCATATTTGGGCTCTGGCTATAAATATGTAGTTCTAACTATTAGCTCAGTGAACTTGGACTAAGCATGCTTGAACTTCAGTTTACTCTTTTGAGAGAGAGAGAGAGAGAGAGAATTCAGGCCAAATCTGGCGGTTGCAGGGGCTACCTGTAGCTCTATGCTCAGGGCTCACACCCGCAAAGCACAGTAGACAAGTCATGCCAGGTGATGAACTGGGTTACAAACAAGGCAAGTGATGTAACCTCTGTATTCTCCAGCCAACAGCAAACTCAATTGTAGAATTATGCTCTTACAATATGAGGTTGCTATGAAGATTTAAAAAGCATATTAAGTCCCCTGCTCAGTTAATGGCATTTGTAAATTCTCTGTAAACAGAGTAATACCAACATAACTGTAGAAAAACAATTGCAGATAGAATTACTGTAAAAGAATTATTAAGAAAATCTAACCTAAAGAAACAAAAAATATGCACTTTCCTATTTTATTCTTTGGAGGTGGTCTATCTCAAAACTAGCCTCTTTCTTTTCCTCAGAACAGTATTTTCTGTTGAACATGAAGAAATTAATATTTTATTGTCTCTAGCTCCAGTTCATTAAACATGGAGTACCTTCAACTGATTACAAGGGTTTTTATGATTACCTCTACAGGGTAGAAGGTGATATTTGAGATAAATCTTGAAGAATATGTGCATTAGGCAAAACTGATAAGGAGGATATACTTGGGAAGAAATGATAAAAACAAAGAAATGTCAAATAAAATGACGGCATGCTTATAGAAGAGTAGTAATTCAATTTAGGTATGCTTATCAGAGTAGACAACTGACAGACAGTAAATGTTCTGAACCATTGGAGGATATGACCAGAGATGGGCACAAGTGATATTTCATTTTTACTTAACATTTAATCTACTCTCCATTCATTCAGCAGAATATACCAAGCTACTGTGATGTGCCAGACAAAAGAACTTAATATAACACATCTGTGATGGCATCTAAAATAGCACCTGTCAGATATGAGAGATGGAGGCTTCTATGGTTGACAGGTTTCAGAAACACATTTCGTATGTATGGGGCCTCAGTACCATAGCCAATATTTCTGGGAAAACTCCTCATGCCAGGATTTTGTTACATGCTTTTCAGGGATAATGAGATTGACTGCAATACTACTCCTCTGAGGTTAACACAGCAATTCCATTTTATAGCTGGAAAAGTAAGATTCTCTTTTTTTTTTTGCTTGCTGGGTCACACCTGACTATGCTCAGTGATTACTCCTTACTCTATGCTTAGGCATTACTCTTGGCAGTGCTCAGGGAAACCATATGGGATTGAACCAGGGTCTTCTGCATGTAACGCAAACACCCTTCCCACTAGAATACATAAATGGTAAGCTAACATTAAAAAATTCAAAACTCAGACTCTCAGCTACTAAAGTTTACCCTCTCTGATCCACTATCTAGGGACATGCAAACACCAAAACCAGTTAATAAAGAAAAATAAAAATACGATGAGGGAACACCATGCTCAACTGCTGTTTTTTCTACTGTAGACCTGTCCAGGATTACTGTCCTGATCACCCTCACCCTTGCTTTCATACACAAAAAAGGTATAAAATAATTTTAAAGTTGGAAATATTTTCACACATCATTAAATTCGCAAAAAAACCCAAACATCTAAATGGCTAACGTCTCCCTTTTAATCCTTTGCTACATTGCTTTTCATAATCTTTATACATGAGCAGCTTTATAAGGGAGTGTGTGTGTGTATGCATGTATGTATGTATGCATGAGTATGTAGGTGTGTATGTATATATAACATATATGTATGTTAGGATGCTATTTATATTCAGAAAATTGGTCTCAGATATTTATTTTTATATTTTCTTGAAAATATTCAATAAATTTGGCTGCTGCTATATTGTTTTTATAGCTCCAAATTTCTATTATTTACTTATGGTTTCTGGGTTACAGATGCTATTTTAGAATCAGTTTCTTTTTTGCAAGGTTAGGGAGGGTGTGAGTTGATATTTTAGCTAAGAAGAGAAATTCTATTTTAATTTCTTTCTACAGAGCAGCTGGCCATACTCCAGTTTTCTAATATGTTTATCATGTTTTCCAAAGTGACAGTTATTTTCCAAAGAGTTTGTTTTCTAGCTATTATAACCCCCATTTTTTTCATTATCTTTTCCGGGGATAGGGGGGAAGTTGGGAAGTACATGAAGCATCTTTAGGAATTGGGACCACAATTGAGTTGTACCTGATCAACAGGATAATCTGGTCAGGAACATGTGTTACTCTAGCCCAATGGTGCCAAGGGTCACCATGGACATACCTGGCTGTATTTGGAACCTTGAAGTGTCAAAGATGAGAGTTCATTCCTTGAACTTTCTCTTTTAGGCCCTCCCTAATTACATTTGCTAATTTTATAACTTCTATTTATTTATATATTCATTTTTGTTTTTTGCACATCCAGCCTGCTCTTAACTCTACACTCAAGTAACACACTAGACATAATTGGGGAACCATATGCGGTGATGAAGATCAAACATTGGTAAACCCTGTAGAAGGCAAACACCGTACCCATTGTGTTCCATTGGGCCCTCACTAATTATCTTAAGCTTATTACATTCCTGTTGATTTTATCATGTAATTCTGGGTCTACACATGCCAAATTAATATCATGACAAAACTATTTTTATAACAAAAAATAATTTGTCTAATTATAAATCTATTTAACTTGAGGATCACTCCCAGAATTTTCACAACAGCCTTTTATATTTTAAAGTGAAAGCCCTATGATGAAACTATGTGTGAAAACACTTTTAAATAGAAACAGAATTGTCTATGATGATTAGACAAGCTACAGCAATAAAAAGCAGATGTCCTCTAACATTTTATAATTGTATTATTCTGTTGCCACTTGTAGGTGAATTATTATTTTGCTGATTCTAGATGAGGAAATGATGATGTGACCAAAAAGCATAAGTTATGCAATGAGTTTATAATTATTCTTGTGTTTATTATTTTCAATATAATGATAATTTTAAGGTAGAATAGAATATATAATTATATGTATATATATTCAAACCATTGAATACCGAACGGTTTGAGGCTCTTCGTATTCCTGAAGCAAGCAGATGCCATTGGGCTACACTGGCATGTGATAGGGTCAAATGGAAATGTTATTGGCAACCGCTCGAGGAAATCAATCTAGTGATCTAGTGATGTATATATAGTAATCTTACAGTTTAAAAGTATTTGCAATCATATTAATCTTTTCACATAAAAATACTCCACAGTATATTAAGAAAATAAAGTAGATAACATAAACATGTGACATAGCTCTAGATTTTTTTATGGCAATAGTGGGGTCTAAAATAAGAACTGACCAAGTTAGAAGTTTCAGGGAACTGAAACTCATTAGGAGATGGGCATGGAAATACTGAAATCAATCATAGATTATTACTTCTGTTTTGACAATTTATAATAATTAACTACTATGTGTCAAAGTATATACAATTTCAATGAGAAATTTCTCATTTTTTACAATTAGCAAGAATTTTAATCCTTTTTAACTTTTTGTTTTTATAATTAAATTACTCTAAAATATTTAAACCAGTTTTGCACATGTGTTTCCTGAGTAAAACAAACAAGAACATGTAAGATTACTCATGAGAATGGCATTCTCTCCTTAAAGAGAAAATATCTTCTATGTATTCCAATTTGTAAGACCTAAAGCATTTAGTTTTGCTTAAATAACTGATCCCAGTGGTTCTGAAAGTGGATCCAGGTGCCCATCAAAATAGATTGCTATGACATTTCTTGCAATCTTAATCTTTCCAAGCAAGTGTCTTTGTAGTCTTTTCTTTGGTAAAGTGTTCTTTTCTAATCAAACGTTCTATGTATGAAACAACCACAGTGAATGTGCAGTCATAAGACTATTTGGTTAAAAAACATTTTTAAATGAAGTTAAAATGTGTGAATTGAATAGATAAAATAAAAATGTTATCAGAAAATAATGTTTATTTACTTCATATTTTAGAATGTGAATTGTCTATGACATTTATATATGCAAAGCTCATTGCCTAAGTTTAGGAAAGTGAAAATGTGTTATCCAAACAGAAGTAATCTTAAGAGCTGCACAGATCATCACTAGAAGGTAAGTCAGTAACAGGCACAGACAGAAACAATACATTTATGCAAACCAGGAATTTAGGCAAACCAGGCAAACCATTGTGATCTCAACTTTTCAAGTTCTTCTTCATTTTGGGAAAGGCCCAGCTTTACTGGGAAGAAGAGCTGTAGAACTATTTCTAAGTAGCATCCTTACTCTTTGTATAAGTTGATGATTTCCAATGGGCTGTACTCTTCAAGGTCTGGGAAGAATGTTATTATTATGCATTAAGTATCACACCCACCAGGATCATCTACACCCACCCTGCAGCAGTTTTTTTTTTCCATCCAACCCAGGTATGCTGATCCAGAGAATTACAGACTTGGAGCAGAGCTGCTACTTGCTTTCCCTGTGCCCAGCCGCTCATGAGGCGCTCAGGAGGGATGGCAGGTTCTAGCCCTGGCCCGCCACCCCAGCAGAGCCGCACAACAAGCCAGATGACCACCCCCCCACTCCATCGGGCCGCCATTTTCCACATCCAGACTTCCCTCTCATCAGAACTCCACCCAGCAACAGCCTATCACAGCCTATCACAGCCTGTCTCGTGCGGCCGGGCGGTTCATCTATAAATGCTATATTTAGAGGTGACTACAAGGGTATGCCACCTGCTTGGCAAGCCCTGGCAAGCTGCCCATGTTGTATTTGATATGCCAAATACCATTAACAATTCATTCCCGTTACCTAATATCATGGTTTGAGGTTCTTTATGTTCCTGGAGCAAGCAGATGCCCTTGGACTCTCCTAGTATGAAACAGGACATATAGAGATATTATTGGTGCCTGCTCGAGCAAATAGATGATCAAGAGGAGGATAGTGATAGTGATTAAGTATCACAAGATAAATTCAAAAGATAATGCAATAGAAAACCATGAGTATTTCATATTGCATGTGAAAATATATAACAGAATTTGAATTATAAATGTAACAGTTTACAGGGAACAATGTCAAGGATTAATATACTTAATTTGGTCCTCTCATACTTCTAGCTACCAATGAGGCAGTCAACTTGGTATTAAAATTTTTATAGATATAATGGGAATAGTACTTAAATGACTTATGCATTCATATCTAGAACTAAAAACATTTTTTCTTAGAATATTGGTTCTCAAAGAAGAGCAGGATCTCCTGGGATCTTAACTAGAAATGTAAATTTTGTTTCTTTTCATTTGGGATGCCACACCCAACAGTGCTAGTGCTAAATCTTGGCTCTGTGATCAGGAATCCCTCCTGAATTGGGGCTCAGGTGACCATGTATGAGATCAGGGATAAAATGCAGAGGACTGATCTAAGATAAGCCACCTGATGTACTATCTTCATATCAAAATGTAAATTCTTATTATAGAATACCATCAGAGTAACTAAAAACCTTGAATAAGACCAAGCACTTGGCTTTGTAACAAACTCTTAAGTGATTTTGGTGCACATACTCAAATTTAAAAAACCTCTGACCTAGGGAAATAATATGTGCAAATATCCCCTTCCATCCAGAAATTAGAACTATTTTTCATCATTTAATAGCTTTCATAAATTTGATCAGTTTTTCTATAATACTCCGTATTTAAGACTTTTACAGAGACACGTTTCAACTTTAATGACCTTTACTTTTATAACTAATCTGAAAATGTACTAATTTAAAAAATTTACCTCTTAAAAAATTAATGTGTCCCTGTTTAATTGGAAAAGTTATGGTGGGGGATGGGTGCTGGAACACTATATGACTGAAACCCAAATATGAACATCTTTGCAATTGTATATCTCACTGTGGTGTAATAAAATATTTAAAAAGGAGAAATTTTGATTCTTGAATTCTATATTAAAATTATAATTAAAAAATGAGAGTCTAGAGGAATGGAACTTCATCCAATCTACCTCTAGGGAATCTAACTGAAGGGAACTAAAAGAAATTCTAGTAAAGGCAGATGGTAACTTACAAAATAACATTTAGAAGTCTTTTTTAAAAAGTCAGTTTGCTTTATTCTGCAGGATAAACTAATTTAGAGCATATTGCTCAGCAGAGACAAATCTAACTAGTCTATATAAATATTGGGTCAACTGTGATTTATCATTCTGCAAGAAGAGAAATACAATAGCAATGCCCTTCTAAAAACTGAGAAACAAACAAAAACACCTGCCTTTTTTAGTTATCTCAGTAATAAGACAGAATCATTGCAAGGAGAACTTGGTGGTTTGAAAGAGTTGCATTTGAATAATCGCGATTATCTAGGTGGCAATTGTGGTTTTCCACATAGTATATTGTCTCTGGAAAAGTATGTTGCTTCATAACACACTTGTCATTATCAGGTACTATAGAAAATAGTAGTTTCAAAGATCAGATTAGATTTTGTTCTTTTGAAGTTCAGATTATTCTCTGAAAATTATCAGTGACTTTATTTTAGGCAGTATACCATTTTTATGTTTTATTAATTGTGTTAAAAGTAGCTTTTGCTAGCACACAGACATTTAAAAATAGTTTTTCAAATGTACTTGGTTATCAGATTTGTAAAGATCATGAGTTAAGTTTGTGCTTATTTTTTGTTTATTTTGGAGAAATGCTTCCTTTTTTCTTTTCCACTCTGATATGGAACTTTTGGCAAAGTTGAAGGCTGACTAAAACTTACTGCTCAGAAAAATGACCAAAAATGGCTTCAGGGTTGAATGGCTAAGGAGGATAAGAGGCATTAATTTTGAGTCATAACTTTTTATTTTATTTTGGTTTTGCAGTCACAATTGGTTGTGTGCAGGGTTTACTCTTGACTCTGTGCTTAGGAATCACTCTGGTGATGCTCAGGGGACCTACATTGTCAGCGAACAAACTAGAGTGATCACATTCAGAGCTAAGTGATTTACTCTTGTACTATCTCTCCAGCCCTGTAGTCTTAAACCAAAATAACCCACTATTACTTAATGTACATCATGACAACCGCAGCTAACAAGATTATACTGAATATATGAAAGTTGTTAAGAGATTAGCTCTTAAAGCTTCTCTCATTATAAAAAAGTTACATGTAGCTATGTATGTTGATCAATATTTACTAGATATGTGGCAATCTTTTAACAAAATATACAAACATTGAGTCATATATCATCTTATATTGCATATCTGAACACTGAAATATATTCCACATCATAGTAATTCTCAAGAGAAATATTGTGATTTTGTCTAATGATTTGATTAGCTCACTTTTGATTATGCAATTATACCTAATTGACAAGGCATATGAATTACCTGATAAATGGGGCTTCAATCTCTAGAAATCAAAGAGCAGTAAAAATTGGGGGAAGGTGGAGGGGTTATATATTCTATCAAGCAAATAATCATGTCTGTTACAGGGCAGGACAAGAATTTGTTCTTAGTTTCTATCAGTTTTGCTTGATGCCCTATATTCCAGAAGCTGTGTGGAACAAATGTAGATTCTGTTTGAGTCTTTTATAAAGCACAGGAGAATCATGCCATTATATTGGTTTTTGGTGCTGTCTTCAGTGATTTGACTCCAGTGGCAAGGAAAACAAAGGCAAACAAACGGAATTGCATAAAGCTCTAAAGCTTCTGAACAGTGAAAAGAAACTAAATCAAAAGAAACCGAATGGAAGAAAATATTCACACAACATACATCTGATAAAAAGACTAATATCCAGATATACAAAGCACTCACAAAATCAACAAGAAAATATTAAAATAACTGCACCAAATATGGGGACAAAAGCTTGCAGATACTGATCCAAAGAAAGACTTACAGATGGTCAGCAGACATACGAAAACATGCTCCTCATTACTAATCAGGGAAATGCAATCAAAGCAAGGAGATCATCACCTAATATCAGTGAGAATTATAGCTAAAGCAATCCTCGGGAAAAAGAAGATGGGAGGCATCACCTTTCCCAAACTTTAAACTGTACTACAAGGCAGTAGTAATTAACACAGCATGGTATTGGAATAAAAACAGACCTGTGGACCTATGGAATAGAATTGAGTATCCTGACACCCAACCTCAAACACATGATCATTTAATCTTTGATAAAGGTGCAATGGTCTAAAATGGAGCAAGGAAAGCTTCTTCAACAAGTGGTGTTGGGAAAACTGGGCAGCGACATGTAAAAAAATGAATTTGGACCTGTGTCTAACACCATGCACAAAAATCAGATCAAAATGGATTAAAGATCTCAATATCAGACTTGAATTCATAAAGTACATTGAAGAAAATATAGGAAAAACCCTCCACGACATTGAAGGCATCTTCAAAGGCATCTTCAAAGGTGAAACATCACTAACAAAACAACTAGAAGAAAAGATAAACATATGGGACTACATGAAACTAAAAAGCTTCTGCACCTCAAAAGAAACAGTGACTAAGATACAAAAGCAGTCCACAGAATGGTAAAGAATATTCACCCAATACCCATCTGATAAGGGGTTAATATCCAGGATATATCAGGCACTGGTAGAACTTTACAAGAAGAAAACAAAGAACCCCATCAAAAAATGGGGAGAAGAAATGAACAGAAACTTCAGCAAGGAAGAAATTCAAACGGCCAAAAAATGCTCATCATCACTAATCATCAGAGAGATGCAAATCAAAACAACAATGAGATACCACTTTACACCACAGAGACTGGCACATATATTCAAAAGAGCAAGAACAACAAGTGCTGGCATGGATGTGGGAAAAGGGGACACTCATCCATTGTTGGTGGGAATGCCGGCTGGTACGGCCTTTCTGGAAAACAATATGGACTTTCCTCCAAAGACTAGAAATTGAACTCCCATTTGACCCAGCCATACCACTCCTGGGAATCTACTCTGGGAAACCAAAAATATGCAGCGGAAACACCATCCCTACTTTTATGTTCATAGCAGCATTATTCACAATAGCCAGAATCTGGAAGCAACCAGAGTGCCCGAAAATCGATGACTGGATAAAGAAGCTTTGGTACATCTACACAATGGAATACTATGCAGCTGTTAGGAAAAATGAAGTTATAAAATTTGCCTATAAATGGATGGACATGGAGAAGATTATGTTGAGCGAAGAGAGACAGATACAGAATGACTGCATTTATTTGCATGGCATAAATATATATGTACATATTATGATACCAATATCCAAGGTCAAGTGAAACATATATCAGGAGGTCTTGTCAAAGGTGGAAATTATCACAAACGTGTGGGAGTCATAGTTTAGGTAAGACAGAATATGGAACAGTGTGCTAATAATTGTCGAGGGTACTAATGCCAACCTAGAACTGAGCATTAAATAGAGGCAAAAGGATACACATGACAACCTTTTAATGTCTGTTCTGTAATCCATAGTCTGGAAGGGAAGGAAAAGAGAAAGAGAGAGAAATGGAAAGAAATAAAGAACCTGCCATGGAGGTGGGCTGGGAAGGGGGAGGGAACCGGGGATGTTGGTGGTGGGAGATGGGCACTGGTAGAGGGATGGGTGCTGGAACACTGTATGACCAAAACCCACATATGAACTTTTTAATTGTATATCTTTTTATTTGCATATCTTAAGGTGGTATAATAAAATACTTTAAAAAAGGCCAGAAATGTTAAGTGTTGTCTGTCATTGGGAAATAAGAATCTCCATGTGCTCTGACTTCTTCCAGTCTCCGTGGAATATTGTATGGTTGTTTCTCAAAAAAGTAAACAAATACAATAACTAAGTGTTCTAGCATCTTCAGTTCAAGGTGTGTATTCCAGAACACAATATATCTACATTTCTATTTATCTCTATGTCTATCTCTATATCTATATTTATATATATGCATATCTGTGTTTATCACACCACTATTTACAACAGCTAGTATTTGGAATCAGCCCATGTGTCTGTCCATTGTTAGGTGAGTAAATAAAACTGTGAACGTGAAAGTGAAAAAAAACACAGCAACAGAAGAAAATATAGGAATTTTCGAATTTGCTTCCACATAGATGAAATTGGATGGTGTCATAATGGGTTCAAACCAGTTAGAAGGAGAAATACAAATATTGACTATCTGATCATATGTGGTATAGAAAGAAAGGAAGAGGAAGGAAGGAAGGAAGGAAGAAGGAAGGAAGGAAGGAAGGAAGGAAGGAAGGAAGGAAGGAAGAAGGAAGGAAGGAGGAAGGAAGGAGGAGGGAGGGAGGGAGGAGGGAGGGAGGGAGGGAGGGAGGGAGAGAGAGAGAAAGAGAGAGAAGAAAGAAAGAAAGAAAGAAAAAGAAAGAAAGAAAGAAAGAAAGAAAGAAAGAAAGAAAGAAAGAAAGAAAGAAAGAAAAAGAAAGAAAGAAAGAAAGAAAGAAAGAAAGAAAGAAAAGAAAGAAAGAAAGAAAGAAAGAAAAGAAAGAAAGAAGAGAAGAGAGGGAGTGAGGGAGGGAGGGAGTGAGGGAGGGAGGGATATGCCAGATACCAGTAACAATTATAGACCTCATTCCCATGACCTGATGGAATGGTTTGAGCCTGTTTATGTTCCTGGACCAAGCAGGTGCCCTTGGGCTCTACTTGCATAAGACAGGTCATATGGAGATGTTACTGGTGCCCGCTCGAGCAAATCAAAGATGAACGGGAAGACAGTGATACAGTGATACAACCAATTCTGCTGTATTACTCATCTGCAGTTATTAATGTGCTTCCTATTAAAAGGCTGTCTGTAGGTTTTGCCAACAAACAAGCACAGAGGTTCAGGAGTACACTGTCACAAATAAATCAGTCTGTTCTACTTGCAGAGCTCCTGGCTCTGCTGGAGATCACAGATATAGTTTGTAAAAACATATGAGTGCACCTCCCCACCTCCACTCTCCACCCTGCTCCCTATGCTAAATCATTCCTTTACTCACATGAGCCTACACTTGGAATATTTTTATTTTGTTTTGTTTGGGGAACACAATCAGTGGTGTTCAAGGCTTACTCCAGCTTTGTGCACAGGGATTACTCTGGTGGCCTAGGGGGTTTACATGGGATACTGGGAACTGAACCCAGGTTGGACCCATGTCAGGCAAAAACCTACCTGCTCTATTTTTCCAGTCTCTCACAAAAAAAAAAAAAAAACAACTCATATTATCTCCAGCTTGCAGAGTGAAAGATGTTCATCAGAACCTCTAGGCAATTTGTCAATTTGTAGAAACATGTAGCACACTAAAGGTGTTAGTGCTAACTATTTTCAAAAAAGGCAGTAAAAATGAGACTGTTTTGCCATGAACTTGCCAAAAAGGTAAACACTTTAGATTTCTAGCTAGGATGAAATATTTTCTGTCAAATTTTTTTTTAAAACCAGATCCACCAATAAATGGCATTACAAGTCATGGAGCAACATACTTCTATTGCGATATAAAAACAGTCTGAGAGCAGTTAAGCGTTGCCAGATCAATTCTGAATTCTTCAGAACACATTATCCCACCCGCCAAACTTCAGTGTTCACTTTTTCTTTCAAACCCATTTCTCTCTTAAGCACAAATCTCTCTCTTCTCTTCCTCCTTACCTCTCCAAGGAGAGGTAAGGAGGAAGAGAGAGTCCTAACAAAGAGATTTGGAGTTGTCCAAAGAGATTTGGAGTGTACTAATAGCAACAGAAATTCTCTGAATTTCTTACAATAAAAATATTTGCTTCATAAAAAAAGAGAAAAGTAGGGGGAAACATCTCTCATCATCAGCAATTGTTTGATATAAATTTCTCTGTTTCTTGTCTCTCTCTCTGTTTGTGTTTTTCTGTGCACGTGCATACATATGTAACTCTTCTTCAAGCGCAGCATCAACACAAATTGATGATTACATGAATTTCAAATTTTATACATGCCTGATTAAAAGTTAAAACTAAAAATCAGGTTCGATCAGTAAAGGAAATATATGTTATTTTGTGATCGGTAAAACCATGTTAAACCTCTCTCTCCAAGGAGAGATGTCTAATACAAGTAGACAAACACATAGTTCAACCACTCACTCTAATTTGTCATAACTTCCATCATCTCATCTCATAGTCCCCCAATGATGGATGCTTCCTTTATTTGCTTTATGTCACTGTATTAGATACATGGTTTCAATGACTTACATTATTGCTTCTGTATTGAAAAATATTAATGATTAAATGTAACACTTTCAAACATTTGTCCCCCCAAATTTAACCTCTGAAATTCTTAATATAAAATGCTTTGTTATAATCAGGACTCCTGATAACTAGCCTTTTTATTTTTACTTTTTGGGTCACTCCTGGCAATGCTCAAGGGTTACCTCTGGCTCTGCACTCAAGAATTATTAACTCCTGGTGGGGTTTGGGGATCATATGGGATTCTGGGGATTGAACCTGGATTGGATGCTTGCAAGGCAAACACCCTACTCCCTGTACTATCTTTCTGGCCCTAGGTATTTTTTTTTAATAAGTAAAAGATTCTCTTACCCTTTCCCTACCTCTATCCACACCAAGGAAGAAGGGCTCTGGCTAGAGGAAAAATAGAAAGAAAGCAAAGCACATCCCATTACAGAGGAAAGCTATGTGGAAAGGCCCTGGTGGGAGGAAACAGAAGAGTTACAGGCTTTGAACAAAGGACTATGTCTGGTGCCCTGGCCAGCAGTCCCCGGTACAAATGAAGAAGACCTAGATCTTGCCAGACTTCATCCCTGTGGAAAAAGGAGAGGGATGGACTTGGGAGAAACTCTGCCTTGCTGCTGCTACTGCTGAGAAAGGAAAGAAAGAACGACACCCATGCAGTGGGGAGCTCTGGATAGCAGCACTAGATTTACTGGACACGGTTTACCTTTTATACAATATTTGGACGGAGGGGGTACAAGCACACATCACAGGGCAATGGCAAACTCCTGGGCCATTGAAACAGGAGAACAAATAGCAATCACAGATTTAGCATTTGCAAGGTAACATTCACAAGGTAACAATCATTGATTTACATATCCCCTGTGGTCAGAGGTCAGAGACCAGGCACTTTCCGCCTCACCTTAGCTCTGATAAGCACAGATGTTTTGGGTGTAACCTTATGGGCAGGGCTCATTTCTGGGTCCTGCCCTTAGGGTCTTGTGCTGGGAAAATGCTGGACCCTAAGGCTAGCAGCTGAGAGCCCAACAGGCTATGCAGTTCAAGATAAGAATGGAGAAAATGTAAACAGAAATGAGTCCCTTCTGAACTTTATTAGTTTAGGGAAAAACTAATTTTTTGTGAAATGGGAGCCATCAAAAGATTTAAAGAAAGGTATAAGCACAATAAAAAGCATTTTGAAAAAGAATTACTAAGTTCCCAGCAGTTGAATCTACCAAAATATTAAACATATATAATTGAGAGTGAAATCTCTTAGAAGAAGCTCCATATTTCTGCCTGTGCCTCCTCCCCCATCCTTTCTCATTCCCCTTTGAAAGATTTACCTAATTCTGGGAAATCTTAGTCTTCATTGAAAATGACTGCCATTATCGTGATGGCACACAAGTTACTTATGAAGAATTAAAAAGAGAAACACATTTCAAAGTAAGTCAGCAGCAAATGGTGACATCAATTTAAAATTAACCAACTACATAAGCACTGCAAGTAGTCACTTGGGGAAGCACAATTTTAAGAAGAATCCATTGAGGCCAAGAGAATGTGGCAGCTGCCTCAGAAAAGAGACCTTGTCAGTAACAACATAACCTCAGGCACTCTAACATTCTAAGCATTAAAGTACATCTTGGTCTTGAAGTCTAGTTTCCAAGAGGCAGGCATAGTACATAATTTCCTGGCTAAACATATCACCTCAGACCTTTAAAACATAGGAAAGCATCACCCTGACATAAAGTGAAAAACATCGGAAGCTGTGATGCACAGAATGGGACCTAGAATTCAGCATTTGGGACTTTCATATGGATAGAAACATCCAGTCGATTTCTCCAGGGAACCACCCAAATGTGCTTCTACAAGTATCCCCTCACGTTTTAACAATTAATATGTTCCAGAGATGGAAGTAAAAGATTTGGAGTTGTCCTAACAGGAAATATCTCCCAATAATAGAGATACCATGAGATAAATATAATTTATTGAACCCATAATGCATTTTGTGACCCACTATTCAAAACCCTAACGCAACAGTCAGTTTCGATTAAACCACATTAGGGGTGTTTTGCCTCCTTCCCCTTTTCCTCTCACAAGTATGTTTTACTTGATACTCTTCCATACTTGACAGTGCACAGGCTTGCTTACTCCTCACCCTGTGCTCAGGGATCAATCCTTACTGTGCTCAGAGGACTATATGTGGTTCCAGGAACCAAATCAAGGTCAGGCTGTATGAAGCCCCGAGACTTCCCCTTCACTGTGAACTAACTTTCTGGTCCCTTTACCTAATTTCAATGACAAAATGCCATACCTATAACTCCATGTTGCTTTCTAAAAAGATATGTCCTTCCCTATTATAGGGTTCTGACTCATCTTTTTAAAATCAAACTATAATTCCTGAAAGAATTAAAAATAGCAATTCCATATGGTCCAGTTATGCAATTTCTGGGTATTAACCCAAAGGATACAAATTCAAAGAGCTATATATGTACCCCCATATTCTCTATAGCATTATTTATAACAGCCAAGGGTATGAAAAAAGCACACATGCTCAGTGAAAGGCACAACGGAACAACACTAAGGTGAAAAGATGAAACCTGCTATTTGAAATAACATGGATATTATGACCAGTTAAGTTAGATGGAGAGACAAATACTGTAATTCTTACACACGCTGTATATGGAAACAAATGAGCAGAATAAATAAAGCAGGCGTATTGTGTTCAACTGTGTGACTAAATTAATGATTACCAGAAAGACAGGGGAAAGATTGGGTAAATTATATAGAAAAAGATAACAGAAAGGAACTTTTAAGAATAAACTTAATGTAGTATATACATAACTAAAAAAGATTTTCAACACAACTCACATAAAACATATAATTCAATTTTACTTCAACAAAAAATACCAAAATAAAAAAACAAAAAACTAAATAATAATTTATAAACAAGGAAAAATTCAATGATCTTTTTGAAAATTAGCTATAACAAGATAAGTTGGAAATGAAGATGAACTAACTGCAGTTTTGTGCTTAGTTTTTGGTTCATATATTATGTTTTGAGTTCATATATTATGCACTATTACACTTCTAATGACAATCCATATGAGTTACGTTGAACAAATACAGAAAAAGACAAATTCTGTGTACTAGAACCAAAAAGAGAACAAGATCCTTTTATGTTCTATAGTATACTATCTCATTATAAATACAGAGTATATATATATATAGAGAGAGAGAGAGAGAGAGAGAGTGTGTATATATACTCTTTATAATATACATAGTATATATATACATTACATATGCAGAGTATATGTATATACATATATATATATAGTTTCTGAGTTAAGCTTAGAGTCAGAGCATTCTAAGATCTAATATACATATTAAGATCTAATATCCTTTAGATCTTAGAATTCTGACCCTCTGAGAATAAAATTTATTTGTCAATTTTAACATACAATATATCATGTTACATACGATTTATCATGTTACATACAATTTTACCATACAATATATCATGTTACATACTGAAGGCCATAGAAATAACTGACAGTGTCTATGTCAAAGACCTTAAAGTCAAGAAAATGAGAAAAAGAACAGCCCAAGCAAATACATTAGCAAGGAATGGATACTAATAGAGTTAAAAGTAACATCTTTGGAGCCAGAGAAATAGCACAGCAGGTAGGGGTTTGCCTTGCACACAGACAGACCTGTGTTGGGGCGAGAGTGTTGGGGCCCAGCGGGTAGGGCGTTTGCCTTGCACAAGGCCGGCCTGTGCTGGTCTGGGTTCGATCCCCGGCATCCCATATGGTCCCCCCGAGCACCGCCAGGAGTGGTTCCTGAATGCAGAGCCAGGAGTGACCCCTGAGCATTGCCGGGTGTGACCCAAAAAGCAAAATAAATAAATAAACAGACAGAGAGACAGACATGGGGCAGAGCTGCTACTGACTCTCACTGTGCCCAGCCGCTCATGAGGTGCCCGGGAGGAATGGCAGGTTCTAGCCCTGGCCCACCACCCCAGCAGAGCCTCACAACCAGCCAGACGACCCCCCACTCCATGAGGACCTCCATTTTCCACATCCGAACTTCCTCCTCGTCAGAACTCCACCCAGCAGACCAGCCTATCACAGCCTGGCTTGCGGCCACGGCCACTTGCGGCTGCGCCGGTTCATCAATAAATGCCGGATTTTGAGATGACTACAAGAGTATGCTACTCACACGGCAGAGCCTGGCAAGCTACCCTGTCAGTATTCCTGGAGCAAGCAGGTTCCCTTTGGGCTCTACTTGCATGAGACAGGTCATATGGAGATGTTACAGGTGCCCGCTTGAGCAAATCTAAGATGAACGGGAAGATAGTGATAGAAACAGACAGACCTGTGTTATATCCCGGCTTCCCATATGGCCCCCAAGCACTTGCGAGGATTAATTCTTTAGTGCAGAGCCAGGAGTAACCCTGGAGCATCACGGCATGTGACCCAAAAAAGACCAAAAAAAAAAAAAAAAAAAAAAAGTAACATGTAATATCCTTTGAGAATTCAAAGGACAGAGTTTCTCTAAATAGCAAAGACCTCTACCCATCTATCTTACTACTATTATGGACTCTGAAACTAATGTCTAGTAGAAAATACCAATCAAGTACTCATTCAGTTTTTACTAGACTTAGTGTTATGTACCTTTCTGTTATGTACCTTTTGAGTCCACTCATTTCAATTTTAGATATCTATAAATAGTGATGATTTCCTTCTTTCAAAAAGCTTTCCCTGAAACTTAGTCTTCTGTCTTCCTCTGATGAGTTTCAGAGTTAACTCATCTCCCCTTTTATATCTATTACTTGAAAATATTAAATAAATAACATCATTCTTAGGCTTATCTTCCATTATTTCTTTCTGCTATATTATTTTTACTGTGTCCTTATTAAAGTTATTAACTAACTCTCCAAGCTACTAATAGTCTTCAATATTATTAGCTTGTCATTAAGTTGCTCTATGTTCTTATTTATTAATATGGTAGAGACTAAATAAATTGGCACTAATGACACTGCAATGTTAATTACACAAATAGTGAAAGTCTATCTAATGAGATCAGATCTCAGCTCAAAACTCTGTCCACATCTGCAAGGAAGGAGGCTGCCATAGGTAACTCTGACATGCATAATACTAAACCCATATGACATTGTCTACATCATTTCAGTAATCTATCAGTTCAGCAACTTGTTTAAAAATAAAAGTGCAATTTGTATGATGTAAATATCATAAACCTAAGCTGAATCTTAGCTGTCAACTTTTCCTATTCTACAAATCAATCCTGTAAATACTCTTTTCCATATGCCATAATCAAGTAAAAGATATTAATCCTGACCATGCTTAAGGGAAGTAATCGCTGGACTATAAGACCAGTCCAAGTAAAAGACATTAAATGCTAGATGTGAAAAGTCATATAGGTGGTTAGCAAGTCACAATTTAAGAGACTCATATATGGGAGAATCTTAAGATTTTTTTTCTGTCTCTTAAATTCTTGAAAATTTCCACATTTTTGTTCAAAGAATTGTCTGCATTCTATAAATTTTATTTAAAGAAACCCTGGAAATTTCTAAAAATACTTTTTCTAAGATATTTAAGAGTATCACTTTACAATCTCTTAAACAAAACCAGTAATTTTCAGAGCAAAAAACATATGTATTTAATTTAAAATGCCAGTACATACTATATGTAAGAAATAAAACATGAAGTTAACAGCTTTTCTACTTTAGCAATGGGAAAGATCTATGAGAAAGGACTTAAAATATATATACTTTTCTTTGAGGAAATTAAACAAGCAAGTCAATAAGTAAATATAGCTATCTAGTAGATTTTTATTATGATAGGCTACATTATATAAAAAATGAAAATTCGTGTGCATTCCCTCTCATGAAAGTGAATATCTAATCATCAACCATGATCTTATGGTCTGTTATTCTTTTCCAACTATGCAGGAGTTGAGCACAAAGTCATGCCTAAAACTGGTAAATACTTGACATAATTATATCTCTTTATAAAAAAAATCTTGGGTTACACCCTGCAATGCTTGGTATTTTCTCCTGGCTCTGCTCTCAGAAATTACTCCTGGCAGTACTTGTGGGATCATATGGGATGCCAAGTTGGACTTGGCCGGTTGGCCGCATGCAAGGTAAGTGCCCTATTTACTGTACTGTGCTCTGATCCCTTAATTATTTCTATGAAAATCGGGTGATTTCATTGGTGAATGCTCTGCCTCCTTCCATACTATGTCTAAATTTAGTATCATGTTGTTTTCTTCATACTTATTCTCAGAATAATCATAAATAGGTAAAAGAATGTTTGAATTTTCCTTAAGATTAATATCCTTCTGAGTACCCAGTAATACATTCCATGTGTTAGATGTCTTGAAGGTGAAGATAAAATTACTGTTGATTTGTTCTTATGTATCTGTCATATGAAAATATCAAATCTTATACCACCTAAGAAAAATTCTCCAAGTACAAATAAAAAATTATTTGATGTCTAGAAATGATATCTAATAAAGCTCCGAGCAATAAATATCCGTTGCTAGGTAATGATATCACAGTGTTTCTATGGATGGCACCAGGGACCCAAGAGATTATTCTAGTGGAACATGAAGTAGTTTGCCACACACCAGGACCTTTAGTATTAAGAAGCCTTACTTTCTAAATCTTGGGTGATTCTAATGATGGTGTTATTGATAGCTAAACAAAGAGATAGAAAAAAGTGCAGAAGATTCTGCTAGAAATATTAACTCTTCCCACAAGAACCCAAAATTGACAAGCTTGGAAAGAAGTCAAAGAGAAGACAAAGACAGACCTTCAACAAACACATTGAATACTTTAGCCCAGTCTCCAGATAGCCCATTGCTGATATTAATTTTTTTTGCTACTTACTAATCACTCATCTCTCTTCTACCAATCAATGAGTTCTTTTAAGTTTTTAAAAAATTTCTAAACATGCACTTTGCAGAGCAGGCAGGTAGAGGACAATAATCAAAATCTACTTTAAAAATGAACCAAAAAACCTCAATCCCTCAATCCACTTATTTCAGCAGCATGTACAAAAAAATGAAAATCCAAAGAAGTTAACTATTGAATACACAGCCAGCTACTGAGTGACTAATTGAGTAAATAAATTGTCTGCTCCAAATTATTCTTCAGTAGAACATTTGCTGTTTGTGAACCTACAAAAATTAGCTATCATTTTATTTCTAAAGATTTGTCATTGGAAAATAATTATAAGTATATTATAATCATATGATTTCTTTCCTGAAGTACTATTTTTAGTAACAAATTAAGTAAATATCCCTGTGATATTTTTTTTTTAAATTAGTCAATTATATTACATCTTGTTTGGCCATCATAATTATATCTGTTATAATGCTAACATGTTTACTAACATTTATAACATATACTATTGCTATAAATTAAAATATGAATCTCGTTATGCATTGTAAGATCGCATATGATACATCTTAACAGTACAAATATCAAATTATGTGGATAATTATGTATGAGTCTTAGTGGTAAAGACTCATACATTTGATAAAAATTCATGGTATCAATTCTGTGAACAGAAATAAAATATTTGGCGGTCAAACAGAGTACCACAGGTAGGGTGCTTACCTTGCATGCCTCTGATCCTGCTTCAATCCCTGGAGCCCCCTAGGTTCAAGCCTGTCAGAACTGATCCCTGAGTTCAGAACTAGGAGAAAGTTCTAAGCACTGATGAGTACAGCCCCAAATCCAAAATGACAAAATAACTCAATCAAATAACATATATTACAATAGGCCTAATAAGAAAATCTTCAGAGTCAAACAGAAAGAAACCAAATAGGTAAAATTTCTAGCTTTGTAAGCTTATATTTCAATATTATGTCTTTATGACTTGCACGTATTACTTGTGATAAAAATTCTTTGAAATTTCAACTGTATTATAAATAAAAATGTTCTATATTTTTCCACATTGTTAGACAAATAATACATTTAGAAAATTTAGCAGCTGTATATTAGGAAGTTCCACCATAAATGCTGCTGTGCTGTCTTTTTCTCATAAAATTTTCATATTCATGGTAGAGACTATTATATTAGAGGTATAAACTATACCTGTGGTACAATTCTTAGCTACAGAAATAAAAAAGTCATAGATTTCTTTTCTAAAATTCTGTTAATTTTAAATCTATTATGTAAACGTTAGGAAAATTATTTATAAAACAAATAGAGTAACAAGATTAGCCTTATTGAGAAAAAAAAACAAATGAGTTTTATCAAAAAGTGAGAATATCTATGAAAAGGTCAGAGCATAAATAAATTAAACATATCTGACCTTAGGTGTAATTAGACAAACTTCAGAGAGATGATGTCAGAGAGTTTGAACTAATTAAACTACCAACACAAACACAGACAACAATTGATCCAGTTGGAAATATTTTATTCTATTGAAGAATAAAAAAGATAAATGGGGCCAATGTGAAGATTTGAGTGAACTGTTTCTATATTCCTCCCTCACCACCCATGTTTACCCCATAAAAGAATATGGAGAGAATGCTTAAAGGAAAGAAAATTAAACAGGAATAAATAAAAAGAATTAATTACTTAAGAATTTTAAAGAATTTAATCATGTGATTGAAAAAACACACCAAGAGAAGAGCAGTCATTGACTTATCATACATAACATTTAGTAAAGAACTATGCAGTGAGTTAACACTAAATATGTTCCACATATTTACAAACATCGGGAGAAAATTAAGCAACTTACCTTGTACAAAAAAAAAAAAAAACAACAACAACCTGATTTTAGCCAATGCTGGAAAAAGTAAATGTAACTTCTAAGTCAAATCTATTTTTATAAAAATAAATATTCTGCCACACTTATAATATATGATCTGGCCTGCATCTCCTCTAAATATGTGTATTTTCTTATTTTAGGGAGCATTTGCCCATTCTGGAGAAATGTCTCAAATATCTGTGATTGGGAGATATATTATAGCTTTGTCTTTTGGAAAACCTGTATTATATTTTGAGCGCTTGTTCTACTTGAAAATTAATAATTTAAAAATATATGTCTCTAATCACTGACACAACTTCTCTACTTAATAAGCAAATACAGTATGGAACATAACTAAAACTAAGCATCTTATTTACACAAATTATAAAATTGAATTTGCACATACTATACCATCATTACTGTAAAGTACATCATCTTTCTACTCGGTCCAATTTTCCTTTATCATCTTCTATTTTTAAATTATTATGATTTCATCTGTGCATCATTACTCTTTTAATCTGAAGTTGTACTGATATATTTTAATTTGGCCATTTTGCAATGTTTTTTATTTTACCTAGCCAGAATTAACTTCCCAGCACAGAGATCATAAGAAATGGATATGACTGAACAAGTTTTATCTTCTAATAAATATTTTTGGGGTTTTGGGACACACTTGGTGATGCTTGGGGGTTACTCCTGACTGTGTCAGCAATCACTCCCTGGAGGTGCACAAGGAACCATACAAAGTGCTGTGGATTGAATCTAGGTCTGCTGCATGTAAAGGACACATCCTACCTACTGTAACATCTCTCCGGTACCCTCACTGTTAGCTCTTTCGTGATTTAACTATGCTAAATCATGAGTATAAGTGCAGTCAATGCACTTACCAAATTTATTTATCCTCCATCTCTCGTGAACAATGGCAATTACTGTTGCTAAATCTGGAGTTTGCAGAGTTTCTGTAATTTTTTCTTTCTTTTTTTTTTTTTTTGCTTTTTTGGGTCACACCCGGCGATGCTCAGGGGTTACTCCTGGATCTGCACTCAGGAATTACTCCTGGCGGTGCTCGGGGGACCATATGAGATGCCGAGGATAGAACCCAGGCCGGCACAGGCTGGTCACATACAAGGCAAACACCCTACCCTTGGGCTATCGCCCAGCCCAAGTTTCTGTAATTTTAAAGTTATTTTAGTATATACATTAGGTTTTTGCCACCACTCTTAAATGAGTTTATTCTTTCTTTTCTTTGCTAATTTTTTAAAACACATACTCAAAATTATACTAGGTTTCAATTTCTGTTAAACTTGTTAAACATTGCCAGCGAGTGCCTTAAAACTATATCTTTTTGGTATCAGGATAACAGTCAAGTGAATAAGGCATTTGTCTTGCCTGTGGTCAATCCAGATTCTATCGTCAGCACACTATATGGACTCCTGAGCCTTCCAGAAGTAACATAATATATGTGATATATCAGTAATATTATATATGATATATACACACACAAACACACACACATATATATGGGCAGTGTCAAACAATTTAGCAGACTTTCTCTGATGTTGGTAACATTTTGTGTGCTTTTAAGTCAAAGAAAAAAATTAATACATGCTTAAGTTAAGTTACAGTATTTGGATTGCTCATTATGTACTTTTTGTTTTTTTATTACACCACAGTGAGATACACAATTACACAGATATTCATATTTGGGTTTCAGTCGTACAGTGTTTCAGCACCATCCCTCCACCAGTGTCCATTTCCCACCACCAATGTCCCCTGATTCCCTCCCCATCTCCTGGCCTGCCTCTATGGCAGGCACTTTGCCTCTCCTCTCTTCTCTCTCTCTTTTTCTCTCTCTCTCTCTCTCACACACACAATCTCTCTATTTCCCACTCTCTCGCTAATTCTCTCTCCTTTGTCTTATACATTATAGCTTGCAGTACATACATTTAGAGGTTCTCATGTATATCCCTTTGTGTACATTCAATGCTCAGTTCTAGGCTGATATTATCATTTCCAACAATTATTAGCATAGTGTTCCCTTCTCTATTTTACCTAACTTCTGACTCCCCCACAATTGTGGTAGATCCCACTCACTGACAAGACATCCTGATCCATGTTTTCCCTGGCCTTGGATATTGGTATCATACTATTTTTTTTAATAACCTGCAAACATCTGTCCTTTTCCCTCTGGCTGATTTCACTCAGCATGATCCTCTCCATGTCCATCCATTTATAGCCAAATTTCATAACTTTGTTTTTCCTAACAGCTGCGTAGCATTCCATTGTGTAGATGTACTACCACTTCTCTATCCAGTCATCTGTTCTTGGACACTCTGGTTGTTTCTAGATTCTGGCTATCGTGAATATTCCTGCTATACCTGCTGACATTAAAGTGCAGTTAGTGTTTCTGCTGTGTGTTTTTGGCCTGCCAGGGTATTTTCCCAGGAGTCATATTGCTGGGTCTAATGAGAACTCAATATCTAGTTTTGGGACGAATGTCCATATTGTTTTCCCAAAAGGCTGTACCAGTCGACATTCCCACCAACAATGGATGAGAGTTCCTTTCTCCCCCTCATCCACTCCAGAGCATGTTGTTCTTGATCTTTTGGACATGTGCCAGTCTCTATGGTGTGAGAAGATAACTCATTGTTGTATTGATTAGATTTGCTTCTCCCTGAATCTCATTATGTATTTTTGACTACAATTTGAAAGCCAAGAGCAATAGCAGAGGGGGTAAAAAACTTACCTCTCCCATGTCTAATATGGAGAGACCTCTGAGGTCACATATGATTTTCTGAACACTAGTCGTAAGGTTCGAGCACAGTTGGGTGTAGCTCAAGTATCACAAAAATAAAAGGGAGGAAAAAAATAATACAAATAAAGAGATATGTCTGCTAACCTTACCATTAATGAGCAAAATTCTATATTTTTTAGGGATATCTTGAGGAATATTTCTAAAATGTCATAAGATTGCATGCTGCTCCGTAACTTATTTTATCCTATTTATTCAAAATAATTCTATTTTGCACATATAGAAAATTAAACTTTAGAAACAACACACTTACCTAAAATCAAGCAACTACTAAGGAAAGCAGCATACTACCCGAACTTTCTTGTGGCTAGGACCCAACTATTTTTTCTTCCTTTCTTTCTGCCTCTAATAATTCTTGAACATATATGTCAGGAATGAGGTTAATATTTTCTTTAAATAGATGTTAGTCTCAATATATTATGGAAAAAAAGATCTTTATTATATGTTTACAGGCTCACTATAAACAAATTAGTACTTTAACCATAATATGCCATGTTAGATAGCATTGTTTATGTTCAACATGCATGTACCACTATTCATATAAAATGTTTTCAGGAATGTAGTATATTTGTGAGTTAATGTGCATCACAAACAAAAAATAAAAATACACCTTGTACTATGCTAGTCATTCGCAACTTAGTGTGGGAAAAACTGATGTGAAAATTTAAACAAGGAAATTCCCTCTTGCTCAACTGTGATCTCATCATTTCTAGGACATTGTATGAAACACAGATGGTAAGAATGAAGATACCACCACACACGCTCCTTAGGGACTTCATCGTCATCAAAGAATGTAACTATTCCTGAAAACAATTTCTTGTTAGTAAGTAATATTATGTTAAGTATTATCTCAGGGCCTCCAATGTAACATTTTAAAAAAAGCCTAATCATGGGAGAAACAAATTTTATATTTATCTGATGAAAAAAAGCCTTTGCTAAATTCACATATTTAATGTACATATTATAGTTCATTTATGATATCTAAATATGCTGGGGGGGCCAGAGCAATAGTCCAGCAGGTAGGACGTTTACCTTGCACATGGCTGGTTGGTGCCGGCCCGGTTCGATTCCCAGCATACCATATGGTTCCCTGAGCACCACCAGGAGTAATTCCTGAGTGCAGAGCCAGGAAAAACCTCCTGAGCATTGCCGGGTGTGACCCTCCAAAAAATTATGTGTTGGTGCTCTTTCTACAACGGCTCCTTGAAAAGCACAAGCCACAAGAACCATAGTAATTTATTTGACTTTAAACACTACACTCAATGTTTAGAGAAAATAGAAATCTGAAAGAAATGAGGAATCTATCATCCTTATAAAAAAAACTTCAAGGCAAACCTTGGGAATTATTTCATAAGCAAAGAGAAATCCAAATATTATAAGATTAGATGTTCCACTTTTATTGGCATACCTTTGCCATTCATAATCAGATCTGAATTCAAATAACTACAAAGGAGTGTTCATTCAGATTAACAAGAGAATCAATTTATGTGAATAACAAATCACGTTTACAGAGACCATCTGTGTGGAGCCCAGAGCTAAGGTCATAAAGAGAAATGCCAATTTATGCCACCGGAAAATTATTCATGCAAGGACTCTTTATGAGCATAGACATTTTAAATACAAAGATAAAGTGGGACAATGTGTTATATTCTCAAAACAGATAAGGAATTCTATTACAGTTCTCTTATATAATCATTGAGTGGCATATGCAATACTGTAAGAGAAAAGGTGAAAACAATCCCAACACTGTAGAGATACCTGTTACCCTGAGCATTTCAAGTATGATACCTGTAACCCCTGAGCATCACCCGTCCTAGCCAGGGTCAAGCTCTGCTGGGAGTGGGCGCAGAATTTGAATTGCATTCATTTTCATATTTTCTCCACCAAACTTTAAGTGAATGAGTAAGCAATTTTTATTTTTAGGTACTTTGGTATCACATATGTAGACATATTTTTCATTATTTCATTTTTTGCTATAATCAGTGGTTTAAATTTCTATTACTTGATTACATTTTATATATAACTTATGAATAGAGTGTTCATACTAAAATGCAATGCAAATTTGTGTTCCCCAGGAACTAAGCTGGAATGAAATGTGGGCTTCGTTAGGGCATATGTAAGATACCTACGCAGGGAAAAGTCATTAACATGCTATGAAAATACGTAAAATTTAGATGTGTGAAAAGTTTCAATCTCTTCTCTTATGCAAATCCAGGGAGTATTTATTGGACAAATTTACTAGCGACTACATTTTTAAAACAATTCTTAAACACACACACACACACACACACACACACATACACACACACCACTTGGGTAGGTTCTTTCAGTTTCTCTAAATTCCAACTTTTCCTTCAAGTCTCTGCTCAACTTGCCAACCAAGGTTCAATCGTTCGCACTCTTATGATCTCCTGATTTCTGCCAGAAGTGATTCCTGAGGATAGAACTAGGAGAAAGACTTGGGCACTTTCTAGTGTAGCTCCAAAACCAACTAACAATAGAGAAGGAATATATAGTATCATGTAATGCCCTAAACACTTCACACATATGAATTCAAGTCTTTCACCAACCTTCTAAAAGGTTTTATATATGAGCAATTATAGACACAGACTTGTTAAGCAAATGTATTAACATCAAAGTGCAAACAACTGGAAGGCCATTCCACAAAACCAGGCAACCTAGTCCTAGAGTGAAAATTTTACTGTTGTATGTTATTAGTTTTTCATTTACAAAATAAGTGCAATCGTACATATCACTGCCATTGCTTTATAAATTTATTTGAAGACACAATGCTCAGAAGTATTGATTACTGTTTTTGTTGCAAGTTTTTGCCAAGTCTGTGAATCCTTGTGTAGGGAGAAGTATGAAGTACTGATTTGTTCTCTCAGTTATCCTACCAATATTCACTGGACAAGGATAGTGATAAGTCCTACAGGCACCATCTTTGAGCACATAACACCAGACAACAAGATACTTTAGAACTTTTATACTTTCTGCCTTGTTGAGAAAGTCTGCCACACAATTTAAAGGATGACTTCATCACTCAAAAGATTATCCTTTCTTAAATGAAAAACTTTGAGAATATGTTCCCAAAACTAGAGAGATAGTACTTTGGAGCTCTGTAGTTTCATTCTCTACTCTGTGTGTGTGTGTTTGTGTGTGTGTGTGTGTGTGTGTTGATTTATTATCCCTCTGGACCCTTATCATTGCCATACAAGTGCCATATAAACTAGACTGCAGATTCTATATGAAGAAACTAAAATAGTTACTAGAAGAATCATTTGATCACTTGACATCCTGTTATTCATCGATTTGCTCGAGCAGGCGCCAGTAATATTTCCATTTGACCCTATTATGTGCCAGTGTAGCCCAATGGCATCTGGTTGCTTCAGGAGTACAAAGAATATTTTTTAAAAAATAATTTTGGAAGGGAAAGACAAATGCAGAGAAGCTGGCAAAAAAATTAATGGGGGAATTTTAATCAATGCATGCTGAACAAGCAAGGGTCTCTTTTCCCATTCTATCTTGGTGAAAGCTCTTTCTAAGGATTTTTTAAATCCCACATTTCTCCCTATATTCCCCATACTCCCATCCCTATGGAAAACACCTGAAATCTCAAAATTGTCACTTATTCTCTTCTTACCCTTTCTAAAAAAATATTTGTCTCTTACCATTTATATTTCAACATCTGCTCTTTCTCCCACTAACACAAAGATGCATTGACCTCCTCAGAGATTTCCTTTCTTGTTTCCAACAATGATGAAGAGCTATGATTTAACACCATCTTAAGTGGAAGTTGTAATCACTGATAATTTAGCATCCAGTTACCACAGGAAAATTCTTGATTAAATAAAATCTTACTTTATTTTTTGATTAATAAAATGTTTATCTGTAGTTTAATTTTTCAAATATGACATAATTAGAAAAATGCCTTAAACTTATGTTCTAATTAATAAATTTCAACAAACATTTCCCTCCTGTATCTATCTAATCATGTAGTGTAGTTCTCACTATCCAAAAACTATTGACAGTTACTCAGATTTTCTTCTTCCTCAGAACATGAGTGTTACCTCACTATATTTCTGGAGTTTGTATGTCATCCATGACTTGCTGTGGCCAATGTGCAGTGTTTAGAAGTAACATTCTTTATGTTAAGACAAAACTGTGTTTCCTCTTTGGAGGTAAGTACAAGAGTCCCATTAACTGTTTCTATGTTATTACATGGGCCCCGCTAGTTCATGCTAGACACTATATGTATGGAGAAATAAATCTCTTCTCAGTAATTTCCCTGACACATCAGAGCTTTTGTTCTTGTTTTCTCCCAGAAGCCACCCCAGATCCACCCTAACTAATACTATAGAAGAGTATGATTGCATAAAGTAAAAGTTCATACTAATTGCCTCATTCCACCATGAGATCATGATATTGAAATACAGTGAAACAAATAGAAAAGGCGGAACAATTTAGAGTGGATTGAAAATACAGCAAATAATTTTATGTTCGCCTATGTCTATCTTGAGTCTTTATAATGACACAAGGAATTTATTACATTTCCTTTGTATCTATAAATGAACTTTATAGATTATAAAGGGGTGATAAGAATGATATCTTTTTTTCAATATAAGGAACAATTCTGGAAAAAATCTGAGAACTTTAGATCCTTTGAACATTTCTTTAAAATGCATTTGCAAAATGTTTTAACTATGATATTACAATATGGGTTTACCTATAAATATCATATTTTGCTGTTCATATTTTTAATTTATGCAAAATAAAAGAATATTATACAGAATGAGGTACTACATAGTAGGAATATGCATTAGGGAAAATACTGGAAATATGCTCTTCAGTAAAGAAATAGTGGAAGATTAAAAATCTCATTGTTTTATGAGCTTTTCTTTTCATTTCTTAAAATTTTCCCTCTTCCTCCTTGACCACTTTTCATCAATTTACTACACACACACACACACACACACACACACACACATTTCACCTAGTGCATTAACCAAAGCAACTACAAGTTCAGTTGAAGACTTTTTAAACATATGAACTATTAATGAACTATTACCTTCATGGAAATAATAGTTTAAAAGAATATTACATTAGTTTCAACCTAATTACAACAATGACTTCATTGTGTACCACTGTTTAATATACTGCAGATTCTTCTAACAGCTGCTCAGGCAATGAGAAATTCCAAATGGGTGGTTACTCCAAATGAGACTTGTGAATTGTCTTTTGTAAAACCTTGCTACAAGAAAGGCATGAATAGCCATTTCTTTTTATTAGAAACATGACGCATTTAAAAGGGCTAGAAGAGGTTTTCTAACATTATGAAACAAAGGATAAAAACAGGATTAAAAAAATCAAGGTCCACTTCTAAGTTTTCAAGCAATTAAATCTAGGAAAAGCAATTTGTATACTAATCATTTTAACTGCCATCATGTTCATGTTTGGAGCGGGAGGGAATTAGGTGACATTGGTGGTGGGAAGTGGGCACTGGTGGAGGGATGGGTGCTCAAAAATTATACGACTGAAACCCAAACATAAACATCTATATAATTGTATATTTCACAGTGTTATAATAAATAAGAAAATTGAAAATAAAAAATAAGTAAAAAAGAATGAAGGTGTTCTGAATGAATGAAAAGGTCAAATAAAACAGATGCCAGATGAACCATACAAGTTTATATTGAAGACTTAGTTGCATTTGCTACTTATATAACTCATCAAAGTAGAGAAGTAATGAAGTTTGTCAAATACCCTGAAAAAATGAATTTTTTTTATTATATCACTGTGAGATATACAATTAAAAGAGGTTCATGATTGGGTTTTGGTCATACATTGTTTGATCACCCGTCCCACCACCAGTGTCCTTTTCCCACCAGAAGTATCCCCAAATTCCCTCCCCTCTCCTCCTCACTGCCTCTATAGCAAACACTTTTCCTTTTCTTTTCTCACTCTCCATCTTCCTCTCCCTCTCCTTCTTCTCTCTCTTTTTCTCTCTATCTCTCTCTTTCTTTCTCTAGAATCATTCTCAAGAAACTCTTCAATGTTTGAAAACACATAGAAAAAATGAAATGACAGTCCAAAATTTTAGATGCTACTTTCACATTTTTGTTTCTATGCTCATTAATGTCAATCTACTCTTGTATGATGATTTTAAGGGAATGGAAAACTTCATCAAACACAACATTCCAAGAAAAAAAGTAAGACAAACATATGAAACCAGGCTACCTTTTCAAATACAAGGAAGAGTTCAAGTTAGTAATCAATTAAGTTAAGAATTATAACAACAATCATTTAAATATGGCCCTGAGCACAGAACAAGCAGTAAGCACTGAATGCAGACAGATGTGCCTCCATGCCTGCTGCTGCTGAAAAAATAATATAAATTGTACAATAAGGACATAGCTAGAAAAATAAACCATTTTTCTGGGCAAATAACTCACACAATTGCATAGTCCTTTACTTGTAGCAGCAAAGTGCTTTAACACTTCAGTTAAAGCCATGATACTTTGCTCCCTACACTTATGTGATCACGATCATCAGTCCCAGGTAGTTGCATAAGTGCAAGGGAAACAGAGATGACAATGTAGAGTGCATGAAGCCATCGATATAGCTCTAAAGACAAGGTCAGTACCCTCTGCAGTTGTCTAAACTTGTAAAGAAATACATATCTGCACACTTTACAGAGGGAAAGAAAAACATTTCAGACAGAAAGTAGTTTTCATGAGATTGCCAAGACTCATCAAAACAATGTGTTCTATTTCTCTCTGCCACATAAACATAAAAACCTGAAAGTGAATATTTCATGAATAGCTTCAGAAAAATATTTTCCCACTGTTTGGAGAGGTCACTAGGTACTTTTTCACACTTTTTTTTAAATAATTCAGTCTACCTAAATATACCCATGACTACTAAACTCTATAGTTGCCCCAAAATTCTTTTAGGAGAGAAACTTATGGGGAAAAGTATACATAATTTAATATCAAATAATAACATATAATCATTTCTAAATTGTCTACAATAATATTAGTCACTTTGAGGCAATTGAAAGAATAACAAAACTCATATAAGCATATAAGCTTGTCAGAGTACCACCCAAAAGAAAAGCTGATCTTTCCCATCTCAAGGGCGGCTAATTTGGGGCCGTGCAGTTCATCATAAATGCATGCCGATGAGAGCCTATTACTGAGAGTATACCACCTGCACGCAGAGCCTGGCAAGCTACCATGTTGTATTTGATATGCCAAAAACCAGTAACAATTATAGACCTCATTCCCATGACCTGATGGAATGGTTTGAGGCTCTTCATGATCCTGGAGCAAGCAGATGCCCTTGGGCTAAACTAGCATGTGACAGGTCATATGGAGATGTTACTGGTGCCTGCTCGAGCAAATCGATGAACAACAGGAAGACAAGTGATTCAAGTTATACATATAAGCATTTAAAAATGTCAAAATACTGACATATGTGAAAAAACAAGACAGTGGAAAATGTCCAAAGCAAGAATAGCAAAAAATGCCAGTACCCTAGTTCTAGGAAACACTGTGATTTGCTTCACTCTCTACCTCTTGTCTATACCCTCCTAAATCTAAAAGTCTTCCTAAAAACTTGATTTTCTGAAGTGCTTTTATTAAGAACAAATAGCCTCTCTCTTTCATCTCCAAATTTCTACTGTCTTTCCTCATCCTTAAAATGCAGGGTTCTATAGATATAGTCTAGTGGGTAGGTGATGGCCTGGCATATGACAGACTTGGATTCAATTCCTGTATCTGAGGAGATTCCCCAAAGCCCTACCAGGAGTTATCCCTGATTTTATGGCCTGGAGTGAGCCCTGGGCACAGCCAGTTCTGGGCCAAAACAAAACAGAGTAAAATGCAAGAAGTCTGATAGTCCTTCTAAGGAAGTCCTTCCTTTATTGGATCTTCTTTATTTGCTTGATTCTCAGTCTAGACCTATATAGGAAATATGAGAAATGTAATGATATCTCAGAGTTTTAATTTCCTTTGGTATAAGTCACCCCAGGGTTTTATTCAAATTCCCTAAATCATAAAAATTTACCACTTCTGTATTTCTGTAATCTTGCTTTCATTAAGCACTATGTCACATTAATCTTTTACTTTCTACATATGTTAGAATATCATACATATAAATTCTTAAGTACTTTGTTTCTGGATGAAAGAGGATTAATTAGATTTTTGTAATGGTACTTCCAAATAGGAAAACTGGTGATTTTATCTTCAGTAGCCTCTTTCTCGGCAGAGCCTGGCAAGCTACCCGTGTCATATTTGACATGCCAAATACCAGTAACAATTATAGACTTCATTCCCATGACCTGATGGAATGGTTTGAGGCTCTTTATGTTCCTGGAGCGGGATGATGCCCTTGGGCTATCTCCCATGTGACAGGACTTATTGAGATGTTACTGGTGCCCACTCGAGCAAATTGATGATATACGGGGAAGACAGTGATACATATAAATTCTATAATTGGTTTTAAATTCTTACCAGTGGAGTCCATTTTTAGGAGGACAGGATGCCCCCTCCCAGCAATGCTCAGGATGATCACTGCTAGTGGGGCTCAGGAGACAATAAGTGGTGTGGCGGGATGAACCTTGATTGGACATGTGCAAGTCATGTGTCCAACCTCAGGCTCCCTACCACTGAAATCTTAAAGTCAAATATTCTATCTCTTCCTGTTAGAAAACACAAAATTTAAATACATCTAAATTTTTGTTTATCTAGAAAATTATTGAAAATTTTAAAATACAAAATATATATATATTATATATATTTTTGTATTATATATATAAATATATATTCCTATCAGGTAACATAAATAAAATTTAATTGTGTTCTAATGTAACTTAATATTGTCAAACAAATCTGAAAATCTTACAGAAATAACAACAGAGGTAATGAATATGATTATGAATATGAAAAAGCCTATTTATTGCAGTTGTAACTCACAGATGTCTACATTGCCACTGTACTGCAAAGAAAGAAAGGTAAGCTGTTTAAAAGAATAAAAGTTTTTGACAGGGGCCTTGCAGGTAAAAATACAAGATATTGCTGAAAATAACCAAATGATAGAATTAGGGAGTAGCCTATGAGTTCTCTATAAACACAGAAATAGCAGAATGTTATGAAACTGCCATCAACTTTCACTCATGCACTTGTAATCTCCCTACAAAGCAAATCTGAAAAGGTATTCATTTGTCCATGACAATTAGAAGACCAAGTTTCACACCATCCTGAGCAGAGTCCTGGCTTTAGTGGAATGAGGTTTGTTCGAGTCGATCTCAAAGCGGCTATGTCAAAACCAAATCTGAACACTTGAAAAATTAGAAAAGGGAGACGTCACCTAGGAAACCATAATCACTATTTACCAACATAGAGCCAGTTTAGGTGGTGATGGGAATGGGAGACTTCAAGAACAAGAACTGCCCTGAGCACCTCTGTTCTTTTCAAGTTCAAAGGAAACAAACGAAACACAAGCAGAGAAGTAAAGAAACAGCTGATCAAATCAATTCCTCTTTAAGAAAACTGATAGCCTGGAAATTTCAAAGTCTAGAAATAATATACTAAAGACATAGATATGATCCTTTCTTTAATTTCTGATTTAATTTATTTTGTAAATATTATGAATTTCTGAGGTTAGAAAAAATAATCCAGTGGTTCAAACTCTGGCATTGCATGGCTCCCTAGACGCCTCTGGGCTTATTTATAGTCCTAGAAACTTTCACCTACCTCAACTCCTACTCAGGTGTTACTCTCCTCTTCCCTAACCCCAGAGCACTAGCACCTCTGCATACCTGGGCTCTAGCACTGGCGCACCCATCAACTCAGTTGGCTAAGTGTGACTGGAAGGCCTCTGAGGTTCCTCAGCACTTCTTAGGACCCCTCACTGCCAAACTACACAAAATGAACGCACATAAAAAGGTCCCTAACTTTTCTAATCATTAACATCTAGCAAAAGATATATAATTGGATTTGATTTGCAGTTTTTCTAAATGTTGTTGTAAAAGTGACTTTTCCACATTGAAGAAATGTGCCACACTGGGCCAGAAAAACCCAGGTAGAACACTTGCATTGCACGTGACCAACCCAGGTTCAATAACCTGCATTCCATATTGTTTCCTGAGACCATCGAAGGATAGGTTTTGACTGTACATTCCAAGGAAAATGATTATAAACAGTTCTGTTTGGTTTCTGGTTTCCACAAAGTCATACTATAAAGTCCAATGAGCTATTTTTTTTCTAATTTATTTTAGACATCAATATTGGTCTTTTGTTCTGATCTTAACTTGAATAATTTGATATATGTTTATGGCTCAATCTTTGATAATACGTATATTTTTGTTAGTCTTAAATAACCATCAAGCTTGATGGTGTACTTAGAGATGGAATTATAAAATGTACATGCAAACTACACTTTTCAGATCAGAGCAAATATAAGTCAGAAGATGAAATGTTGAACTAAACTATTACTAGTTGCCATGCTGTTTGATAAATTGATATCATATTAAATAAAAACTCCAATAGGACTCTATTTCAGGCAGACAATTTAATTCGATCAGAAAATGACTATATGTTCATACTTGGGGTTTATCTCCTCGGGAAAGTGCTATAGTGGATATAGAAACACTTTATAACTATAATTAAAGAGAAAATATGGGAAACTTAACCATATCCAATTGGTAAAAATATAATTTATGAAAGTCAAAGAAATACAAGTAAGAATTGTAATTTTGATTGCTAAAACAGGAAAAGGCTTAAAGGGAGATCATCAGAACAAAAAAAAATGAATAAGAGTTAGCATTTCATGGTAGCTATCAGGAAGTCTAATGTAGGAAAGACAATGAGGTAAGAATATCCCATCAGTATGGGAAAGGAAAACCTACCCTTGAAATGGTAGCTTCTTGTCTGGAACATTGGGTCAGACATGGTTAGCAGCCTTAGCAATAAGTGTCAGAAATCCAACTCAAATCCCCTCAGGCCCAACTCTGAAAGATCTACTCAGCAGTAGCATGGGCTCATAAAACCAAACTGAATGAGAGTCAGACATACTCATATTTTGGTATTCCTTAAGGAAGTAAACATTCTCTTAAGGGCACTGGCATATTTAGATTCCCATTCTCAGAGTCTTATAAACAGATTTCAGTTTAAGCTAGAAAAGTAACTTCAGATTTTAAATCACTTGGCAAATTGTTTGATCCCTAGTATTCACAATTTTTCCTGTGAAAAATTGGAATTATTATAAAAGTCATTTAGTCTACTATAGGAGGGGTGGCAGTGAGTTTACTGAGATGCCTTTGCATAAAATAATTCTATTTAAAATGGCTTGACAAAAAGTGTAAGACAAGTATGTGCATAGAATTTATTAAAATATTCAGCATCAAAATTCTTTTATGTAAATGAAAAAAGAAATTTTGGAGCTAAGCAAAAGTAGACACACATATATACACACACACAACTGCTAAAAAAAATCTTAACAGGCTGTTTCAATGGGGAAAAATACCAAAGTGCAGGTCACTTTTTCTGTTCCTTACATTTTTGGGAAATGCCAATGAAGTATAAACAAAAGAAACAGCAACAGTTGTTCATTCACTAAGCAGCTGTTGCTACCTTAACAGATTACCATTGTTTAAAGGAACAGTACAAGAACTCAAAATTCCATCAAAAATACTATAATTTTTGAAGAAGAGGAAAAGAATTCTATCTACCCTAATGGAACATGCATTATTTCTTATTTCTGAGAAAGAGATTTTCTTATTTCTGAGAACAAAAGATGATGAAGATATAGAAAGTCACTTATATCATCCAAGGTGGGAGTTCCTTCTCTATGCATAAGCTATATTTTGGTCAATAGTTACTATATGCTAGGAACGAGACAGAGATAAATCTGAAAGCATTGTTTCTGCTCTTGAGAAGGCCAGGTGGATTAAACTATATCTATTACCATTCATTTTTATCAACATATTTTAAAAGCCAGTCAAAAAGTCTCTTAGAACAACACTGTGAAGAAATTAACATAAATATGATACATATTTTATCAATTTGTTTAATTAAATCTAGCTGTCTGCAGAACTAGGATTCACAGCCAGCAATTCTGACACCAAAGTCTTACCACAATAAAGTGACTGGATATTTTTTAAAAACATTCCCACATAGCCTTCCATGCTCTTGGTTAAAAAAAAAATCCTTTTGCCATGCCCTTTCCTCTAGGCTGATGTCAAGAAACAATCTGAGTGGGATTCTATCCTATAGCATTTGGACCTTAGTAACACAGCATCAAATTGCTTAAAACAAAAAGTACTCCAGATGTAAGTCTGGAGAGATAGCACTGTAGGTAAGCTGCTCTCCTTGCATGCAGCCAAGCCAGATTTGATCCCTGACACACTATAATATCCTGAAGCCCTACAAAGAGTAATTCTTGATCACAGAACTGGGATCTGTCTAAAAATATGAAGCAAATAAACCAGAAAACAAAAACAATCTACTGCAAATTCAAAAGACAAAAATGAAAGAATTCAACGTGCCTCAACCTATGACAGAAGAAGCTGACAAAACCTATGCAATTTTTACAATTTTATTTGTAAAGAATTGGAAAAATAGCAATGAATTGGAAATACAGAATTGGAAAAATACAGAATTGGAAAAATAGCAATGAAATATTTTATTCCATCCCAACATTATATTACCACAAATTTTCAAATAGGAAAGAAATTAATTATTTGCATCTTATAACATTTTTTGTTTATAGACTTCACTAGAATAATTCCACTTCTGGAAAAGCATTTGGAGGTCACCCTTTAGACATGCTCAAAAGCTTTGATTTGAGTTACTATTCACTCTCTTCACTGCTCACACTCTATATTTAATTACTTGCCAAGTCCTGTCAATTTTGTTTCCAAAATGTCTCTCACATCTATTTCTCACCCCATCATCACTGTGGAACATTGTTGTCGTTTTTAATCATCAATTATTAGTCTCTTGTTTTGTTTTGTTTTTCAATTCCTAACTCCTACAATAAAATCCATTCTGTATTGTCATCCAGATATGTCATCAGAAGTAGGTCCCATAGAATCACCATAGTCTTCAAAAAACATTCCATGGCTTTCAGCTGTCCTTCAAAGTAGGGACAAACATAAACATAAACTAGTGAATACAGTTACATATTCATCATATTCCCAGGTTTCAAGCTCTCTATGGCCCCATCCTTACTTCTTTGACAATATTTGGAGAAATATTCTCAAAATGGAATTTTCAAGCAACCCTCTAATGGTTTTGCTTCAAAAGTTTCACATTTCTCCATAATTCATATAAAGAATTTCTTATCTAAATCCCTCTAGCACTAACTTTGTATCTATTTTAAAATATAGTACCTTTAACCATAAATTATTTTCAGATTTGCCCAATTCTTACATCTTTTATGCATCATTAAAAAACAGTAAGGCTTTTTATTGTTCTCTCTTCACTGTTGTTTCCAAGAGACAGAGTCATTGAAATAATTCATTGAAATTATTTCAAGAAGTTTTTCAAGAAATTCATTGAAATAGTGATCTTGGGGAAAGAGTAGGGTAGCGACGACAGCAGAATTAGCAGGACTAGAGTTGAAGAAGCCAGAAAGAAAGGAAGTTCCAAGCCTTGCTTCAGCTTCAAGCCTGGAAAAGCTTTGTCTTCACAGAGTTTGTCCTGATATAGGCAATAAAGATGGATTCAGGTACTGTGTCAGTCACATATTCATCATAAACTACCTTTGGAGGTCAGTGTACTTCCCAAGTATTACAAGGTATTCATTTAAGAAAATCTTTAATAACAAGTCACAAGGTATTTATTTAAGAAAATCTTTAATAACCAATACCTACAAGCTAGGAATGGGTTTCATCGAATCAAGGAACAAGATCTTGAGATGAAACATGACCTGCTACAGAACTGCTCACATTTCTAAATCAATGGATAGAGTGAATAGAAATTAAAGGTAATTAAATAATAGTTGGGTATTAAAGAAAATTTAATTGCTAAATAAGCATAAAATAGTAGTCAAAAAGATCTGAGCACATGAGGAGCCAGAGATATAGGACAATGGGTAAGGTGTTTGCGATGCACATGACCAACCCAGGTTTGATACCTGGCACCACATAGTCCCATGTGCACTTCCTTGAGCACAGAACAAGTGTCATCCCTGAGCATCAGCAGTGTGACACAAACAAAAGAATTGACTATGTGTGTGTGGGGGCGGGGGAACTACTTTTTCTCTTAAAGCACACTGGTAGGTTCTATTAAAAACTTAAAGAACAAGCTTGTTTACTACCTTGGTGAGTTCAGGCTTCAATAGGAAAGTACCATTGGTTGTATAGTTCATTAGCAACGGAATTTTATTATTCACAGTCTGGAGATTCAATCAGAGATGAGAGAGCCAAAATGGTTAATTTTTAGTGAATTTCTTCTGGATTGGAGGAAGTTAGCTTCCTAATGTAGTTACATGATAGAGAGGCTTGGAAAGTCTATTTGCGCTAGTCAGTTATAAACTATAGATGTTTTAAGACACTAAACCCACTCATGAGACCTTCTTCCTTATTATTTGATATCTCACAAAGGCTCTAACTCCAATAGCCACCAAATTATAGGTTTTATTTCAACATATATATCTAGAGGGTCAAAAAAAGCCAATAACACTCTTTCTTCTCCAGGTCAACAAGCAAATAAAAAAAATACATAGGACCTTTCCAAAAATACTTTTAGGATTTGGAGTTAAGTTTTGTACCTAGAGGAAAGTATATAATATTTATGAATTTATATACATTACAATTTGTGCGATTTCTTGGGAAGTGATCATTTTTATTCTAAAAACAGAATACTCAATAGCAACCCTATAAGCCACCAATTTTGGCAAAACATAGTGGAGCCAAATTTTCTATACAGCCAAACCCATACAGAGTCTCTTAGTTATAGTCAGTTGTCTTCCAAGGTGAGGCTCTTCTTAGGTGAATAAGTAGTAAGCAACATGGGATATTTCTGAAAGCAGGATATAAACTAATTCAGTGAGTTGTATTTCTGCTTTCAGTTGTATCATGTTTAATATTTGGTGTAGAACAACACTGTATCTTCTTAAAAAGCTATAACAATATGATTAATATACAATGCATATACAACAGAAACTATGTAGTTTATTCTAGCAAGGGTTCATCAAGTACATTTTATTGTACTTGTTTTTATTTTAATCTTTTTGCTTCCCTACCCCATTTAGGCCTGTTTTCAAGGCCAGCAATATAACAATAATTTTATTAAGAAATATTCAAAGCATATTGTTAAATAGAAAATGTCTCCCTACTTTCTAGATGGTCAGAACTAATAAGGAATATAATAAATATTCTTGATGGTTGTTCATGAAGAACGAACTAGTTCCAAAGGCCCCATTCACTTTCAATGGAACAAACATCTCTGAATGCAGCAGTTATGTGTACCTAGGTCAGAAATCAACATGATGAACGACCTAAAACCTGAGCTGCGCAGGAGGAAGAGAGCAGCATGGAATGCCTTCAAAGGCATCGAAGAAATAGCTAAAAGGACAAAAGAACCTCTGGCTCGGGCACATCTCTTTGACTCCACCATTCTCCCTGCATTAACATACGCCTGAGAGACCTGGGCCCTATGAAAGCAGGATGAGAATGCTATTCGGTCTCCCAGAGAGATTGAAAGAGCTATGCTTGGAATATCACGCCTCACTCAAGTGAGAGAAGGAATACGGGGTTCTGACCTCTGTCGCTATTCCAGAATCAGGGACCCTGTCTCTTTTGCCAAGGCATCGAAAATCAGATGGGCTGGACATGTAATGTGATTTGGAGACAACCGCTGGACTAGAGCCATTACCGACTGGATCCCCGGGATGTCAAAAGATCACGTGGCCGCCACCTACAAAGATGGTCAGACTTCCTTGTCAAGACCCTGAAGGAACGGTTTGAGGCTCTTCATATTCCTGAATCAACCAGATGCCATTGGGCTACATTGGCACGTGATAGGGTCCAATGGAAATGTTACTGGCGCCCGCTCGAGCAAATCGATGAATAATGGGATTCAAGTGATCAAGTGCTTTAGTACTCCTTTTTGACACACACACACACACACACACACACACAAACACCTGGCAATGATACAATCGCTTTAGTGTTGGTGTCTCCGAGCCCCAGAGCTGCTGGGATCCTGCTTGGTACATGTGGAGCATCAGGGATCTGAAGTCATGACTGCACGTTGCAGCCCCTGTGTGGCTTCTCCAGGCATGGCCAGTGCGTGGCTCTCACTGTACTTCAGCAAGTCTGAAGGACTTTGTTTTGTCGTTGCATTTTATTTTAGCTATTTCTAGTCCTGGGTCACACCCGACAATGTTCAGGGGTTTCTCCTGGCTCTGCACTCAGGAATCACTCCCTGGCTGTGCTCGGGGGACCATATGGGAATGCCGGGGATCAAACCCGGGCTGGCATGGGCTGGCCATGTGCAAGGCAAATGCCCTACCGCTGGGGCTATCGCTCTGGCCCCAAGTAAAACATTTTTTGTTCAGAGAAATTTGCTTTGAAAAGTATGATGGGAAGAGGAAGAAGGGGAGAGGGATAGGAGTCAGTGAGGCAGGGAGAGGGGGAGAGGAAGAGGGGGAGGAGGAGGCAAGGGCGCAGAGAGGTGTCAGAGGGAGAGTCTGGGCTTCTCCAGAGGAAGTGGCTTGATGGACACCCCTCAGGTTGAAGAGTGGGTGTATTTCCATCCTGGAGAATGTGTCTTAAAGGAAAAGAAAGGATCAGGATGGTATGGGGTGACTCTCCAAGGTGGAGACTGCTGATATCTGCATTTTGTTTGTTTGGGAGCCACACCCAGGTGTGCTCAGGGCTTACTCCTGGATCTAAGGAATCATTCCTGGTGGGGTGGGGGGGCCATATGCAACATCAGGGATCAGACACTGGTTGACCAGATAGAAAACTAGCACCCATATGGGGAGGCCAGGGATGGAACCTAGTTGGCCTCATGCAAGAGGAACGCCCTACCCGCTGTGCTATTGCTCTGGCCTCAGCACCTTAACTTCTGTTCTATCTCTGGCCTCTGTCTGCCTCTTAACATTCTCAGCACTAGAGTTTGACATACAGATGCGTAGTGAGAACCTGAATTTAAGGGGTGCACTACACTCCTTCCTCTGTACACATCAGCCCGAACGCGCCAGTGTGGAACGGCACCTGGGGCAGAATAACAGCTTCCTGGTGGAGCCCTGCCCCTGCTCTGGGCTCAGCTGTGCCGCCCTGCGCTCCAGGCTCAGGCTACAGGGAGGCGCCTCTGAGGATGCTGGTGGGGCAGGGGCTGCAATAGTGTCACATGGCACCTTCTGCCCACTGATTGGTATTTTCTTCTTTTGTTTCTCCTTGTTTCGAACAACACTGGGCGGTGTTCAGCAGTTTCACCTCATCTGCATTCAGGAATTACT
>JAJIBD010032032.1:0-17197 GCA_021461705.1 Cryptotis parvus | reverse complement strand
TAGGGACTTCATCGTCATCAAAGAATGTAACTATTCCTGAAAACAATTTCTTGTTAGCATTTATTTTTATGTTGGGCATTATCTCAGGGCTTCCAATGTAACATTTTAAAAAGCCTAATCATGGGAGAAACAAATTTTATATTTATCTGATGAAAAAGCCTTTGCTAAATTCACATATTTAATGTACATATTATTGTTCATTTATGATATCTAAATATGCTGGGCCAGAGAGCAATAGTCCAGCAGGTAGGACGCTTAATTTTGCACATGGCTGGTTGCGCCGCCCGGTTCTATCTCCCAGCATACCATATGGTTCCCTGAGCACCACCAGAGTAATTCCTGAGTGCAGAGCCAGGAAAAACTTTGAGACTGCTGGTGACCCTCCAAAAATCTTATGTGTTGGTGCTCTTTCTACAACGGCTCCTTGAAAAGCACGCTGACAAGAACCATAGTAATTTATTTGACTTTTTAAACACTACATCACAAGTTTAGAGAAAATAGAAATCTGGAAAGAAAATGAGAAATCTATCATCCTTATAAAACTTCAACAACCTTTGGAATTATTTCATAACAAAGAGAAATCCAAATATTATAAGATTAGATGTTCCACTTTTATTGGCATACCTTGCCATTCATAATCAGATCTGAATTCAAATAACTACAAAGGAGTGTCTATTCAGATTAACAAGAGAATCAATTTATGGAATAACAAATCACGCTTACAGAGACCATCTGTGTGAGGCCTTCCAGAGCTAAGGTCATAAAGAGAAATGCCAATTTATGCCACTGAAAATTATTCATGCAAGGACTTTTTATGAGCATAGACATTTTAAATACAAAGATAAAGTGGGACAATGTGTTATATTCTCAAAACAGATGTTCTTCTATTACAGTTCTCTCATATAATTATTGAGTGGCATATGCAATACTGTAAGAGAAAAAGGTGAAAACAATCCCAACACTGTAGAGATACCTGCTACCCTGAGCATTTCAAGTATGATACCTGTAACCCTGAGCATCACCCGTCCTAGCCAGGGTCAAGCTCTGCTGGGAGTGGGCGGAGAATTTGAATTGCATTCATTTTCATATTTTCTCCACTCAAACTTTAAGTGGGTCGAGTAAGCAATTTTATTTTTAGGTACTTTGGTATCACATATGTAGACATATTTTCTATTATTTCATTTTTTGCTATAATCAGTGGTTTAAATTTCTATTACTTGATTGGATTTTATATATAAACTATTAATAGAGTGTTCATACTGGGTAATGCAAATTTGTGTTCCCCCAGGAACTGCTGGAATGAAATGTGGGTTTGCTAGGCATATGTAAGATACCCACGCAGGGAAAAGCTATTGAAGGTGCTATGAAAATACGTAAAAATTTAGATGTGAAAAGTTTCACCTCTCTCTTATGCAAATCCAGGAGTATTTATTGGACAAATTTACTAGCGACTACATTTTAAAAACAATTCTTAAACACACACACACACACACACACACACATACACACACACCCACTTGGGTATCTTTCATTTCTCTCTAAATCTTAATCCTCTTCCTCAAGTCTCTGCTCAATCCTTACTAACTAAGGTTCAATCGCTCACACCTTATGATTCCCTTGATTTCTGCCAGAAGTGATTCCTTGAGGAGAAAACTAGAGAAAGACTTCTGGGCACTTTCAGTGCAGCTCCAAAAACCAACTAACAACAGAGAAGGAACATATAGTATCATGTAATGCCCTAAACACTTCACAATGTATATGAATTTCAAGTCTTTCACCAACTTTCTAAAAGGTTTTATATATGAGCAATTATAGACACAGACTTGTTAAGCAAATGTATTAACATCAAAGTGCAAACAACTGGAAGGCCATTCCACAAAACTAGGCAACCTAGTCCTAGAGTGAAAATTTTACTGTTGTATGTTATTAGTTTTTCATTTACAAATTAAGTGCACTGTGTATATATCACTGCCATTGCTTTATAAATTTATTTGAAGACACAATGCTCAGAAGTATTGATTACCGTTTTTGTTGCAAGTTTTTGCCAAGTCTGTGAATCCTGTGTAGGGAGAAGTGCCATACTGATTTGTTCTCGGAGTTATCCTACCAATATTCACTGGACAAGTGATAAAGTGGGATAAGTCCTACAGGCACCATCTTTGATACATAACACCAGACAACATACTTTAGAACTTTTATACTTTCTGCCTTGTTATGAAAGTTCCTGCCACAATTTAAAGGATGACTTCATCACTCAAAAGATTATCCTTTCTTAATGAAAAACTTTGAGAATATGTTCCCAAAACTAGAGAGATAGTACTTTGGAGCTCTGTAGTTTCATTCTCTACTCTGTGTGTGTGTGTTTCTTTGTGTGTGTGTGTGTGTGTTGATTTATTATCCTCTGTACCCTTATCATTGCCATACAAGTGCCATATAAACTAGACTGCAGATTCTATATGAAGAAACTAAAATAGTTACTAGAAGAATCATTTGATCACTTGACATCCTGTTATTCATCGATTTGCTCGAGCAGGCGCCAGTAATATTTCCATTTGACCCTATGCCCAGTAGCCTCAATGGCATCTGGTTGCTTCAGGAGTATAAAGATCATTTTTTAAAAATACTCTTTGGAAGGGAAAGACAAATGCAGAGAAGCTGAAAAAAAAATTAATGGGGGAATTTTAATCAAATGCATGCCATAAGCAAGGGTCTCTTTGCCCATTCTATCTTTGGTGAAAGCTCTTTCTGCAAGGATTTTTTAAATCCCACATTTCTCCCTATATTCCCCATACTCCCATCCCTATGGAAAAACACCTGAAATCTCAAAATTGTCACTTATTCTCTCTCTTACCCTTTCTAAAAATATTTGTCTCTTACTATTTATATTTCAACATCTGCCTTTCTCCCACTACTAAAGTATTTACTGACCTCCTCAGAGATTTCCTTTCTTGTTTCCAATAACAAGAGTCATGATTTAACACCATCTTAAGTGGAAGGTAATCACTGATAATTTAGCATCCAGTTACCACAGGAAAATTCTTTGATTAAATAAAATCTTTACTTTATTTTTGATTAATAAAATGTTTATCTGTAGTTTAATTTTTCAAATAGACATAATTAGAAAATGCCTTAAACTTATGTTCTAATTAATAAATTTCAAATAAACATTCCCTCCTGTATCTATCTAATCATGTAGTGTTGTTCTCACTATCCAAAAACTATTGACAGTTACTCAGATTTTCTTCTTCCTCAGAACATGAGTGTTACCCACTATATTTCTGGAGTTTGTATGTCATCCATGACTGCTGTGGCCAATGTGCAGTGTTTAGAAGCAACATTCTTTATGTTAAGACAAAACTACTTCTCTTTGGAGGTAAGTACACAAGGAGTCCCATTAAATGTTTCTATGTTATTACATGGGCCCCGCTAGTTCATAAAGTAGACACTATATGCATGGAGAAACAAATCTCTTCTCAGTATTTTCCCCGACACATCAGAGCTTTTGTTCTTGTTTTCTCCCCAGAAGCCACCCCAGATCCAAACTTTAACTAATACTATAGGAAGAGTATGATTGCATAAAGTAAAAGTTCATACCACCTGCCTCATTCCACCATGAGATCATGATATTTGAAATACAGTGAACAAATAGAAAAGGCGGAACAATTCTAGAGTGGATTGAAAATACAGCAAATAATTTTATGTTCGCCATGTCTATCTTGAGTCTTTATAATGACACATTTATTATATTTTTTGTATCTATAAATGAACTTTTATAGATTATAAAGGTGGATAAGAATGATATCTTTTTTCATTATAAGTGAACAATTCTTGAAAAAATCGAGAACTTTAGATCCTCGAACATTTCTTTAAAATGCATTGAAATGTTTTAACTATGATATTACAATATGGGTTTACCTATAACATTTTATGATTTCTGCTGTTCATATTTTTAATTTATGCAAAATAAAAAGAATATTATACAGAATGAGGTACTACATAGTAGGAATATGCATTAGGGAAAATACTGGAAATATGCTCTTCAGTAAAGAAATAGTGGAAGATTAAAAATCTCATTGTTTTATGAGCTTTTCTTTTCATTTCTTAAAATTTTCCTCTTCCTCCTTGACTACTCTTCATCAATTCTACATACACACACACACACACACACACACACACACATTTCTCTACCTAGTGCATTAATCAAAGCAAATCTACAAGTTCAGTTGAAGACTTTTAAACATATGAACTATTAATGAACTATTACTCATGGAAATAATAGTTTAAAAGAACATTACTAATAGTTTCAACTTTCTAATTACAACAATGACTTGACATTGTGTACCACTGTTTACTATATACTGCAGATTCTTCTAACAGCTGCTCAGGCAATGAGAAATTCAAATGGGTGGTTACTCCAATAGATCGTGAACTGTCTTTGGTAATACCTTGCTAAGCAAGAAAGGCATGAATAGCCATTTCTTTTTATTAGAAACACATGACGCCATTTAAAAGGGCTAGAAGAGGTTTTCAACATTATGAAACAAAGGATAAAAATAGGATTAAAAAATCAAGGTCCACTTCTAAGTTTTCAAGTAAGCACTAAATCTAGGAAAAGCAATTTGTATACTAATCTATTTTAACTGCTCATGTCTATGTTTGGAGCGGGAGGGAATTAGTGACATTGGTGGTGGAAGTGGGCAATTGGTGAGGGGATGGGTGCTCAAAAATTATACGCACTGAAACTCCAAAACATAAACATCTATATAATTGTATATTTCATAGTGTTATAATAAATAGGAAAATTGAAAAATAAAAAATAAGTAAAAAGATAAGGCCCTGAATGAACAGGTCAAATAAAACAGATGCCAGATGAACCATACAAGTTTATATTGAAGACTTAGTTGCATTTGCTACTTATATAACTCATCAAAGTAGAGAAGTAATGAAGTTTATCAAATACTCCTGAAAATGAATTTTTTTATTATATCACCGTGATATGCAATTAAAAGAGGTTCATGATTGCGCTTTGGTCATACATTGTTTGATCACCCGTCTCCCACCACCAAGTGTCCTTTTCCCACCAGAAGTATCCCTCAAATTCCCTCCCCTCTCCTCCTCACCGCCTCTATAGCAAACATTCTTTCTTTTCTTTCTCACTCTCCATCTTCTCCTCTCCCTCCTTCTTCTTCTCTCTCTTTTCTCTCTATCTCTCTTTCTTTCTCTAGAATCATTCTCAAGAAACTCTTCAATGTTTGAAAACACATAGAAAATGAAATGACAGTCCAAAATTTTAGATGCTACCTTTTACGCCATTTTTGTTTCTATGCTCATTAATGTCAATCTACTCTTGTATGATGATTTTAAGGGAATGGAAAACTTCATCAAACACAACATTCCAAGAAAAAAGTAAGACAAACATATGAAACCTAGGCTACCTTTTCAAATACAAGGAAGAGTTCAAGCTAGTAATCACTTAAGTTAAGAATTATAATAACAATCATTTAGATATGTCCCTGAGTACAGAACAAGCAGTAAGTACTGAATGCAGACAGATGCCTCCCATGCCTGCTGCTGCTGAAAAAATATTATAAAATTGTACACATGACATAGCTAGAAAAATAAACCATTTTTCTGGGTCAATAACTCACAATTGCATAGTCCTTTACTTGTAGCAGCAAAGTGCTTTAACACTTCAGTTAAAGCCATGATACTTTGCTCCCTTACACTTATGTGATCACCATCATCAGTCCCAGGTAGTTGCATAAGTGCAAGGAAACAGAGATGACAATGGAGAGTGCATGAAGCCATCACGATATAGCTCCCTTGAAGAAAAGGTCAGCATTCTGCAGCTGTTCAAAACTTGTGAAAGAAATACATATTTCGCCAGCAATTTTACAGAGGAAAAGAAAGCATTTGTATCAGAAAGTAGTTTTCATGAGATTGCCAAGACTCATCAAAACAATGCGTTCCATTCTCTCTGCCACATAAAACATAAACTCCGGAAAGGAATATTTCAGAATAGCTTCAGAAAATTATTTTCCCACTGTTTGGAGGGTGCTCACATAGGTACTTTTTTCTGGCCACAATTTTTTTTAAATAATTCAGCTCCTACCTAAATATACCCATGACTACTAAACTCCCTATAGCTGTCCCCCAAAATTCTTTAGGAGAGAAACTTCTGGGGGAAAGTATACATAATTCTTAATACAAATAATAACATATAATCATTTCTAAATTGTCTACAATAATATTAGTCACTTTGAGGCACTTGAAAGAATAACAAAACTCAAATTCTATAAGCTTGTCAGAGTACCACCCAAAAGAAAAGCTGATCTTTCCTATCTCAAGGGCGGCTAATTTGGGGGCCATGCAGTTCATCATAAATGCATGCCATGAGAGCCTATTACTGAGAGTAAAGCACCTGCACGCAGAGCCCTGCAAGCTACCATGTCGTATTTGATATGCCAAAAACCAGTAACAATTATAGACCTCATTCCCACGACCTGATGGAATGGTTTGAGGCTCTTCATGATCCTGGAGCAAGCAGATGCCCTTGGGCTAAACTAGCATGTGACAGGTCATATGGGATGTGCCTGGCGCCTGCTCTCGAGCAAATCGATGAACAACAGGAAGACAAGTGATTCAAGCTATATATAAGTATTTTTTTAATGTCAAAATACTGACATATGTGAAAAACAAGACAGTGCAAAATGTCCAAAGCAAGAATAGCAAAAATGCCTAGTGGCAAACTAGTTCAGGAAACACTGTGATTTGCTTCACTTCTACCTCTTGTCTATACCCTCCTAAACGGAAAAGTCTTCCCAAAAAACTGATTTTCTGAAGTGCTTTTTTGTATTAAGAACAACTAGCTCTCTTTCAGTCTCCAAATTTCTACTGTTTTTCCTCATCCTTAAAATGTAGGGTTCCATAGATATAGTCTAGTGGGTGGGTGACGCGCCTGGCATGTGACAGACTTGGATTCAATTCCTGTATCTGAGGAGATTCTCAAAGTTCTACTACAGGAGTTATCCCTGATTTTATGGCCTGGAGTGAGCCCCTGGGCACAGCCAAGCTCTGGGGCCAAAACAAACCAGAGTAAAATGCAAGAAGTCTGATAGTCCTCTATGATCCCTTCCTTTATTGGATCTTCTTTATTTGCTTGATTCTCACTCTAGACTCATATAGGCCACAGAGAAATGTAATGATATCTCAGGAGTTTTAATTTCCTTTGGTATAAGTCACCCCCAGGTTTTATCCAAATCTCAATCATAAAAATTTACCAGCCTCTGTATTTCTGTAATCTTGCTTTCATTAAGCACTATGTCAACATTAATCTTTTACTTTCTACATGTTAGAGGTATCATACATATAAATTCTTAAGTACTTTGTTTCTGGATGAAAGAGATTAATTAGATTTTTTGTAAGGTGTACTTCCCAAATAGGAAAATCTGGTGATTTTATCTTCAGTAGTTTTCTCAGCAGAGTCTGGCAAGCTACCCGTGTCATATTTGAATGCCAAATACCAGTAACAATTATAGACTTCATTTCTACGACCTGATGGAATGGTTTGAGGCTCTTTATGTTCCTGGAGCGGATGATGTCTCTGGGCCATTCTCCCATGTGGTGGGACAAACTGATTGAGATGCTACAGTGCCTACTCCGAAAGCAAATTGATGATATGCGAAGACAGTGATACATATAAATTCTATAACTGGTTTTAAATTTTACCAGTGGAGTCCTATTTTTAGGAGGAGAGTGATGCTCTACCCAGCAATGCTCAGATTGATCACTGCTAGTGGGGCTCAGGAGACACAAGTGGTGTGGCGGGATGAACCATGATTGACATGTGCAAGTCATGTGTCCAACCTCAGGCTCCCTAAAACTGGAAATCTTAGAGTCAAATATTCTATTTCTTCCTGTTGGAAAACACAAAATTTAAATACAATCTAAATTTTTGTTTATCTAGAAAATTATTGAAAATTTTAAAATATAAAATATATACATAATATATATATTTTTGTAATTATATATATATAATATATATTCCTAGTCAGGTATAAATAAAATTTAATTGTGTTCTAATGTAACTTAATATTGTCAAACAAATCTGAAAATCTTGCAGAAACAACAGAGGTAATGAATATGATTATGAACATGAAAAGCCTATTTTATTTCAGTTGTAACTCACAGATGTCTACATTGCGTACTCGTAATGCAAAAGAAAGAAAGGTGTGGCTGTTTAAAAGAATAAAAGCTTTGGACAGGGGCCTGTGCAGGTAAAAATAAGGATATTGCTGAAAATAAACTAAATGATAGAATTAGGAGTAGCCTGGGAGTTCTCTAGAAACACAGAGCGAGCAAGAATGTTAGGAAACTAAGCCATCAACTTCTTACTCATGCAATTGTAATCTCCCTCTACAAAGCAAATCTGAAAAGGTATTCATTTGTCCAAGACAATTAGAAGACCAAGTTTCACACCATCCTGAGCAGAGTCCTGGCTTTAGTGGAATGAGTTTGCTCGGTCGCACCTCCAAAACGGCTAATGTCAAAACCAAATCTGAACACTTGAAAAATTAGAAAAGGGAGACGCCACCTAGGAAACTATAATCACTATTTACCAACATAGAGCCAGTTTAGGTGGTGATGGGAATGGGAGACTTCAAGAACAAGAACTGCCCTGAGCACCTCTATTCTCTTTCAAGTTCAAAGAAACAACTTAAACACAAGCAGAGAAGTAAAGAAACAGCTGATCAAACCAACCTCTTTTTAAGAAAAACTGATAGCCTGGAACTTACAAAGTCTAGAAATAATATACTAAAGATATAGATATGATCCTTTTTTTTATTTCGATTTAATTTATTTTGTAAATATTATGAATTTCTGAGGTTAGAAAATAATCCAGTGGTTCAAACTCTGGTACTATGGCTCCCTAGACGCCTCTGGGCTTATTTATAGTCCTAGAAACTTCTCACCTACCTCAACTCCTACTCAGGTGTTACTCCTCCTCTTCCCTAGTCCCCCAGAGCACTCAGCACTTCTGCATGCCTGGGCTCTAGCACTGACGCCCACATCAACTCAGCTGGCTGCGTGACTGTAAGGCCTCTGAGGTTCCTCAGCACTTCTTAGACCCTCACCGCCAAACTACAGCAAATGAACGCACACAAAAGGTGTCCCTAACTTTTCTAATCATTAACATCTAGCAAAAGATATATAATTGATTTGATTTGGTAGTTTTTCTAAATGTTGTTGTAAAAGTGATTTTCCACATTGAAGAAATGTGCCACATTCTGCCAGAAAAACCCAGGTGGAACACTTGCAATGCACGTAAGACCAACCCAGGTGGTCAATAACCTGCATTCCATATTGTTTCCTGAGACCATCGCGGATAGGTTTTGACTGTATATTCCAAGGAAAATGATTATAAACAGTTCTGTTTGGCTTCTCGGTTCCCACAAAGTCATACTATAAAGTCCAATGAGCTATTTTTTTCTAATTTATTTTTTGTACATCAAATATTGGTCTTTTGGTCTGATCTTAACTTGAATAATTTGATATACGCTTCTATGGCTCAACTTTTGACAACATATTTTTTAGTCTTGAATAAATATCAAGCTTGAGGGCGTACTTAGAGATGGAATTATAAAATGTACATGCAACCTACATCTTTTCAGATCAGAGCAAATATAAGTCAAAGATTAAATGTTGAACTAAACTATTACTAGTTGCCATGCTGTTTGATAAATTGATATCATATTAAATAAAAACTCCAATAGGACTCTATTTCAGGCAGATAATTTAATTCGATCAGAAAATGACTCATATGTTCATACTTGGGGTTTATCTCCTCGGGAAAATGCTAGAGCGGATATAGAAACACTTTATAACTATAATTCAAGAGAAAAATATGGGAAACTTAACCATATCCAATTGGTAAAATATAATTTGTGAAAGCCATAGAAATACAAGTAAGCATATAACTTGATTGCTAAAACAGGAAAAGGCTTAAAGGGAGATCATCAGAACAAAAAATGAATAAGAGTTGGCATTTCATGGTAGCTATCAGGAAGTCTAATGTAGGAAAGATAATGAGGTAAGAATATCCCATCAGTATGGGAAAGGAAAACTTACCCTGAAATGGTAGCTCTCTTGTCTGGAACATTGGGTCAGACATGGTTAGCAGCCTTGGGTATAAGTGTGGGAAATCCAACCTCAAATCCCTCAGGCCCAACTCTGAAAGATCTACTCAGCAGTAGCATGGGCTCATAAACCAAACTGAATGAGAGCCAGACATACTCATATTTTGGCATTCCAAGGAAGTAAACATTCTCTGGTGGGGACTGGCATCATTTGATTCCCATTCTCAGAGTCTTATAAACATATTTCTACAGTTTAAGCTTAGAGCAAGTAACTCTCAGGATTTTAAATCACTAGGCAAATTGTTTGATCCCTAGTATTCACAATTTTTCTTGCCAAAAAATTGGAAATTATTATAAAAGCTAAGCTCCATTATAGGAGGGTGGCAGTGAGTTTACTGAGATGCCTTTGTATAAAATAATTCTATTTAAATGGCTTGACAAAAAAGGTAAGACAAGCATGTGCATAGAATTTATTAAAATATATCAGCATCAAAATTCTTTATGTAAATGAAAAAGAAATTTTGGAGCTAAGCAAAGTAGACACACATATATACACACACACAACTGCTAAAAAAAAATCTTAACAGGCTGTTTTAATGGGGAAAATTACTAAAGTGCAGGCTCACTTTTTTCTGTTCTTTACATTTTTGGGAAATGCCAATGAAGTATAAACAAAAGAAACAGCAACAGTTGTTCATTCACTAAGCAGCTAGTTGCTACACTTAACAGATTACCATTGTTTAAAGGAACAGTACAAGAACTCAAAATTCCATCAAAAATACTATAATTTTGAAGAAGAGGAAAAGACCTCTGGCTCCAGAGATGCATTATTTCTTACTTCTGAGAAAGAGATTTTCTTAGGTCTGAGAACAAAGATGATGATAGAGATAGAAAGTCACTGATGGCTCCAAGGTGGGAGATCTGCTCTATGCATAAGCTAGAATCGCCTGGTCATAGTTGACGCATGAGGCTAGGAACGAGAGAGAGAGTAATTCAGAAAGCTATTTTTCTGCTCTGAGAAGGCTAGTGTGATTAAACTATATCTATTACTATTCATTTTTATCAACATATTTTAAAAAGCCAGTCCAAAAATCTCTCTTAGAACATTACTGGAAGAAATTACCACTAAATATGATACATATTTTATCAATTTGTTTACTAAATCTAGCTGTCTGCAGAACTAGGATCTAAGCCAGCAATTCTGACACCAAAGTCTTACCACAATAAAGGACTGGATATTTTTTAAAAACACTCTGACATAGCCTTCCATGCTCTTGGTTAAAAAAACTCCTTTGGCTATGCCCTTCCGGCTCTAGGCTGAGGTCAAGAAACAATCTGAGTGGATTGCCATCCCCTATAGCATTTTGACCTTAGTAACACAGCATCAAATTGCTTAAAACAAAAGTACTCCAGATGTAAGTCTGGAGAGATAGCACTGTAGGTAGGCTGCTCTTTGCATGCAGCTACAAGTCAGATTTGATCCCTGGACACACTATAATATCCTGAAGCCCTATACAAAGAGTAACTTTTGATCACAGAACTGGATCTGTTTAAAAATGAAGCAAATAAACCAGAAAACAAAAACACTCTACTGCAAATTCAAAAGACAAAATGAAAGAATTCAACGCGCTTCAACCTAAGATAGAAGAAGCTGACAAAACCTAATGCAATTTTTACAATTTTATTTGTAAAGAATTGGAAAAATATAGCAATGAATTGGAAATACAGAATTGGAAAAATACAGAATTGGAAAAAAATAGCAATGAAATATATTCCATTCCATCCCAACATTATATTACCACAAATTTTTTCAAATAGGAAAGAAATTAATTATTTGCATCTTATAACATTTTTGTTTATAAGAGCTACACTAGAATAATTCCAATTGTGAAAGCATTTGGAGGTCACTCTTTAGACATGCTCAAAATTTGATTTGAGTTTATTCACTCTCTTTTCACAGTTCACAATCTATATTTAATTACTTGCCAAGTCCTGTCAATTTTGTTTCCAAAATGTCTCGTAGCATCTACTTCTCACCCCATCATCACTGTGGAACATTGTTGTCGTTTTTAATCATCAATTATTAGTCTCTTGTTTTGTTTTGTTTTTCAATTCCTAACTCCTACAATAAAATCCATTCTGTATTGTCATCCAGATATGTCATCGGAAGTAGGTCCCATAGAATCACCATAGTCTTCAAAAACATCTCCATGGCTTTCAGCTGTCCCTTCAAAGTAGGGACAAACATAAACATAAACTAGTGAATACAGTTACATATTTATCATATTCCCAGGTTTCCAAGCTCCCTCTATGGTCTCCCATCCTTTGACTTTATTTGGAGAAATATTCTCAAAATGGAATTTTCAAGCAACCCCTCTAATGGTTTTGCTTCAAAAAGTTTTTTTGCATTTCTCTCCATAATTCATATAAAAGAATTTCTTGTCCAAATCCTCTAGCACTAAGAATTTGGATTATTTTAAAATATAGTAACTTTAACCATAAATTATTTTCTGATTTGGCCCAATTCTTACATCTTTTATGCATCATTAAAAAACAGTAAGGCTTTTATTGTTCTCTCTTCACTGTTGTGTAAGAGACGTGAGTCATTGAAATAATCCAGAGCTGAAATTATTTCAGCAGTTTTTCAAGAAATTCATTGAAATAGTGATCTTGTAAGAGTAGGGTGACGGCACAGCAGAATTAGTAAAGGGGGACTCAGAGTTGAAGAAGCCAGAAAGCAAGGAGTTCCAAGCCTAGCTTCAGCTTCAAGCCTGGGAAAGCTTGGTCTTCACAGAGTTTGTCCCTGATATAGCACATAATATGACTTCAGGTACCGTCTCAGGCTCATATTCATCATAAACTATCTTTGAGGTCAGTACTTCCAAGTATAAAGGTACTCATTTGGGAAAATCTGTAATAAAAGTCACAGGGTATTTATTTAAGAAAATCTTTACTAACCAATACCTACAAGCTAGTATGGTCATTTAATCTGGGAACAAGATCTTGAGATGAAACATGACCTAAGTTATAGAACTGTTCACATTTCTAAATCAATGGATAGAGTGAATAGAAATTAAAGCGTAATTAAATATAGTTGGGTACTAAAGAAAATTTAATAACTAAATAAGCAAAATAGTAGTCAAAAAGATCTGAGAACATGAGGAGCTTCGAGATAGAGGACAATGGGTAAGGTGTTTATGATGCCATGGACCAACCCAGGTTTGATACCTGGCACCAAAGAGTCCCATGTGCACTTCCTTGCGCACAGAATACGTGTCATCCTTGAGCATCAGCAGTGTGACACAAACAAAAGAATTGACTATGTAAATAAAGTGAACCTATTTTTTCTTCTTATAGCACACCCTGGTGGTGTGTCTCTATTAAAAACTAAAAGACTACTTGTTTGCTACCTTGGTGAGTTAAGCTTCAATAGAAAGATCATTGGGTGTATAGTTCAGCAGCAACGAATTTTATTATTCACAGCTCAGATATCAATCAGAGATGAGAGAGCAAAAATGGTTAACTTTTAGTGAACTCTCTTCTGGATTGGAGGAAGTTAGCTTCCTAATGTAGTTACATGATAGAGAGTAAGCTCTTAAAGTCTATTTGCGCTAGATGGGTTATAAACTATAGATGCTTTAAGACACTAAACCTACTCATGATATTTTCTTCTTCCTTGTTATTTGATATCTCACAAAGGCTTTAACTCCATTAGCTACCCAATTATATGGGTTTTATTTCGACTATATCTAGGGGGTCAAAAAGCCACTAACAATCTTTCTTCTCCAGGGCTCAAGCAAATAAAAAAATATATATGGACCTTCTGAAATACTTTTTTAGGATTTAGTTAAGTTTTGTACCTAGAGGAAAGTATATAATATTTATGAATTTATATACATTAGAATTTGTGCGATTTCTAGGGAAGTGATCTTATTTTTATTCTAAAAAATAGAATACTCAATAGAACTCTGCTAGATGACCAATTTTAAGGTAAACATAGTGGTACCAAATTTTCTATACAGACCAACCCATGCTGAGTCTCGTAGTAACAGCCATATCGCTCCCAAAGGTGAGCCTTCTTAGGTGAAGGAGTAGGCAACATGGGATATTTCTGAAAGCAGGATATAAACTACTTCAGTGAGCCATATTTCGGCTTTCAGTTGTACCATGCGTAATATTTGGTGTAAACAACACTGTATCTCTCTTAAAAGCTACAATATGATATTAATATACAATGTTCATACAACAGAAACTAGGTGTAGCTTATCCCCTAGCATGGGTCTATCGACTACATCTTATTGTACTCTTGTTTTATTTTTGCACCTGTTTCTACCCCATTTAGGCCTGTTTTTCAAGGCCAGCAATATAACAATAATTTTATTAAGAAATATTTAAAGCATATTTAATAGAAAATGTCTCCTACTTTCTGATGGTCAGAACTACATGAGGAATATAATAAATATTCTGATGCTATCTTCGTGAAGAACGAATCTAGTTCCAAAGGCCCTGGCATTCACTCTCAATGGAAACAACATCTCTGAATGCAGCAGAGTGGTGTACTCAGGGCGAGAAATCAACATGATGAACTCAACAAACCTGAGCTGTGCAGGATAAAGAGAGCAGCATGGAATGCCTTTCAAAGGTATCAAGAAATAGCTAAAAGGACAAAGAACCTCTGGCTCCGCACATCTCTTTGACTCCACCTATTCTCCCTGCATTAACATACCCTGAGAGACCTGGGGCTTACGAAAGCAGGATGGGAATGCTATTCCGGGTCTCCTAGAGAGGAATGGAAAAAAGAGCCATGCTTGGAATATCACGCTCACCAAGTGAGAGAACCGGATTTCTGACCTCTGTCGCTATTCCAGAATCAGACTCTCCTGTCTCTTTGCCAAGGCGCAAAATCGATGGGCTGGACATGTAGTGATTTGGTGACAACCACTGGACTAGTGCCATGCCCAATGATCCCACGGGATGTCAAAAGATCACGGCCGCCCACCACCAAGATGGTCGGACTCCCTTGGGCAAGACCCTGGAGGAACGGTTTGAGGCTCTTCATATTCTTGAATCAACCAGATGCCATTGGGCCAACATTGGTACGGGAGAGGTCCAATGGAAAATAGCTACTGGCCCCCTCGAGCAAATCATGAATAAAGGATTTAAGTGATCAAGCTGAGTACTTTTTTGGACACACACACATACACACTACACACACACAAACACCTGGCAATGTGATACAATCGCTAGTGTTGGCGTCTCAGCCACAGAGCTAAGCGGGATCCTGCTTTTGGTACATGGGATGCCATCAGGGATCTGAAGTCATGACTGCACGCTGCAGCCCCTGTGTGGCTTCCCCTCCAGGTACGGCCAGTACGCGGTCTCTCACTGTAGCTTCAGCAAGTCTGAAGGACTTTGTTTTGTCGCTTGCATTTTGGTTTAGCTTATTTCTTGAGTCCTGGTTCACCCCGCCAGCGTTCAGGGTTTTCCTGGCTCTGCACTCAGGAATCACTCCTGGCTGTGCTCGGGACTATATGGGAATGCCGGGATCAAACTGGCTGCTGGGCATGCAAGGCAAATGCCCTGGCCTGGCTGGCCTATCGCTTGGCCCAAAGTAAAACATTTTTGTTCAGAGAAATTTTTCTGAAAAGTATGATGGGAAAGAGGAAGAAGGGGAGTGGGATAGTGGTGTCAGTGAGGCAGGGAGAGGGGAGTGTAGAGGGAGTGGAGGAGATAAGTGCGGTGAGAGGTGTCAGAGGGAGAGTCTGGGCTTCTCCAGAGGAAGTGTTTTGATGGACACCCTCAGGTTGAAGAGTGGGTGCATTTCCATCCTGGAGAATGTGTCTTAAAGGAAAAGAAAGGATCGTGATGGTATTAGGGTGACTCTCCAAGGTGGAGAACTGATATCTGCATATTGTTTGTTTGGGAGCCACACCCCAGGGTGCTCAGGGCTTACTCCCTGGATCTAAGGAATCATTCCAGGGTGGGGCCAGCAACATCAGGACTCCATCACTGCTGACCAGATAGAAAACTAGCACTCATATGGGAGGCCAGGATGGAACCCCAGTTGGGCATTCATGCAAGAGGAACGCCACCCACTGTGCTATTGCTCTGGCTTCAGCACCTAATTTCTGGTCTATCTCTGGCCCTCTCTGTCTGCCTCTAATATTCTCAGCACTAGAGTTTGACATACAGATACTAGTGAGAACCTGAATTTAAGGGTGCACATACTCTTCCTCTGTACACATCAGCCCGACACGGCCAGTGGAACGGCACCTGGGGCAGAAACACAGCTTCCTGGTGGAGCCCCTGCCCCTGCGCCGGCCTCAGCCACCCTGGGCCCAGGCTCAGGCCACAGTGGCCGCCTCTGAGGATGTGCTGTGTGGGGCAGGGGCTGCACTAGTGTCGCATGGCACCTTTGCCCACTGATTGGTATTTTCTTCTTTGTTTCTCCTTGTTCGTGCTACACTGGGCGGTGTTCAGCAGTTTCACCTCATCTGTATTCAGGAATTACTCGCGCTTAGGGGGGCCATATGGGTGCTGTGAAACCTGGCAGCGCCCTCCCAATTCGCTACAGTCTACCCCGTGATAGGCTCTTTGCCTTCACTCTTTGTTTGTTTTTTGCTTTTTGCCACACCCGCAATGCTCAGGGCTTACTCCTGGCTCTGCACTCAGCCCCTGGCGGTGCTCGGGACCATATGGGATGCCGATCGAACCTGGCTGGTATGGGCCGGGTGCGCAAGGCAAACGCCTACCTGCTGGGTTACGCTCCAGCCCCTCTTCGCCTTCACTCTGCTTTCCATCCTCCAGGGGAGGAGGGTCCCTTGGGACCCCCATCTCCATGGGTCTCTGTGTCCTGCACCTGCTGGTCATTGTAATGCTCTTCAGTGGAGCTGGCTCCTTTGTGGGCACAGAGCATGAATATTCTCATGGAAGCCAAGGAACAAGCCTGAAAGAGTGGGTGCTGCCTGGTGGCTATTATTATTATTACAACTTGGTGTGGGGGATGAGGTGGCCAGAGGTTTTCACAGCATATATAAATATATCTTTCTTGTGGGGCCATA
>JAJIBD010032031.1:0-25742 GCA_021461705.1 Cryptotis parvus | reverse complement strand
TATTTATTTTTTTGCTTTTTTGGGCCAAACCCAGCAATGCTCAGGGGCCACTCTTAGCTCTTTGCTCAGGAATTACTCCTGGCAGTGCTCAGGGGACCATATGGGATGCCAGGGATCGAACCTGGGTCGGGCATGTGCAAAGCAAATGCCTTACCTGCTATGCTATTGCTCCAGCCCGACACTCTCCTTTTAATCTTTCTCACTCCTAACTCCACCTCATAGCAGGAACTTTTCTCCAAGGACCTCTCTCTCTCAGCAGTTCTTCCAGCAACCTCTTCTCTTCAGGGCCTCTCACAGGACCTCCCTTCTCAGGTTCTCTTCTCAGGACCTCTCTATTCAGGGCTTCTCCTTTCAGGGCCTTTATCTCTTTCTTATCTCTCTCCATTTATCTTTGTCTGTCTCTGTTTTATCTCTGTTTCTCTATATCTAGTTCTCTAGTTCTCGTTTCTCTGTCTCTATGTCTCTTCTCTTCCTCACCTGGTCCTTTCTTTACTGGACCTTTCTTCTTTCAGGATGGCCCTATGGACCCTGGTTTTGTTCGTATGACACAGTAGTCTTGTGACCCTGTAGCTTTCGCCCCTGTAACACCTGTGGCCATTAGCCCTGTGACCCTGTGGCCCTGTAGCCCTGAGCCCCTGGTGTTAACCCTCAGGCCCAGGCCCCAGACCCATGGACCTGGTGCTGACCTTCCTGCCTAGGTACCAGTAACTGCCCCCAGGATGCTCCCCTGGTGCCCTATTCATAGTCACTAGGGCACGTTCAGAACCTGGCCTCCTGTCCTGTCATTTACAGGGAGTTATCCAAGAACCGTCTTTTTAGTCTAGCCCTAACCCATGAAGCTGTGATTCTTTGAACACTTTGTACCTTTTATTCAATTGCTTCAGCAAGAATTCTTACGCAACCATTTATCCTCACCTAGGTTTCTCTCTCATTCATCAATTTTTCCCCAGGTACATTCTGACATAGAACTATGTGATTGCTAAATACACATCCGACAGGACCCGTTTCATTTCTTTCTTCACTGCAGTGTGGAATCCTATATCTGGCACCTAGTGAAGTGCAGGAAATATCTAAGAAGTCTCTCTCAGGTTCACTTTTACCTACACATGTGCCTTTATTATCCATTTTTTACCTAAGCTCAATAGTCGTTCTCTCTCTTTTTCTTCCAGATTTTTTAAAAAATGTTTTATTACACCACCGAGAGACATACAATTACAAAGGTGTTCATAATTGGTTCTTGGTAATTATGGGCACCCATCCCTCCACCAGTGCCCCATTTCCACCACCAATGTACCCCACCCCCTCCCACCCACCCCTAGGCTGCCTCAATAGCAGGTATCCCTGTTTCCTCTCTCTCTGTCTCTCTCTGTCTCTGCATCTCTCTCCCTCTTCTTTTACACATTATGGCTAGCCTTGCAGATATTTAGAATTTATCACTTAAGTCTCTTTGTGTATATTTAATGGTGAGTTTTAGTCTGCCATTACCATTTCCCACACTTGGTAAAACCCTGGTATCTATTTATATCCTATTAGTGAATGCAGTCATTCTATATCTGTCCTTTTCCTTCTGACTAATTTCACTCAGCATGATAGTCTCCATGTCCATCCATTTGCAGGTAAATTTCATAATTTTGTCTTTTCTGACAGCTGCATAGCATTCCATAGTGTAGATGAACCACAGTTTCTTTAGCCTGTCTTCTATTTTCGGGGATTTTGGTTGTTTCCAGGTTTTAGCTATTGTGAATAGTGCAGAAGTGAATAAAGGAGTACAGATAGTGTTTCTGCTATGTGTTTTTCGTCTCTCGGGTATATTCCCAGGAGTGCTATTGCTGGATCAAATGGGAGCTCAATATCTAGTTTTCGGATGAACTCTGATATTGTTTTCCAAAAGGGCTGGACCAGTCGGCACTCCCACCAAGAGTGGATGAGAGTCCCTTTTCCACCACATTGACGCCAGTACCTATTGTTCTTGGTGTTTTGGATGTGTGCCAGTCTCTGTGGGGTGAGATGGTACCTCATTGTTGTTTTGATTTGCATCTCCCCGATGATTAAAGATGAAGAGCACTTTTTCATATACCTTTTGGCCATTCGAATTTCTTCTTTTGGAAGCTTCTGTTCATTTCTTCTCCCCATTTTTTGATGGGGTTTGCTGTTTTTTTCTTGTGGAGTGCTACCAGTGCCTGATATATCCTGGATATTAACCCCTTGTCAGATGGGTATTGGCGAATATTCTTTCCCGCTCTGTGGATTGTCTTTGTATCTTGGTCACTGTACACCTTGCAGTGCTCATGTGCCTCTCCTGGTTCTGTGCTTACGAGTGACCCTGGCTGTATTCAAAGGACGATTCATGTTGCGGATATTTGAATTAAGGTCAATGGGATGCAAGGTCAATGAGATGCAAATGCTTTTAGCTTATGAGTTAACTTTCTGGCCCTACAAGAATTTCTCTTAAACCATGATTATTAGGGCCAAAGCAATAATACACCATGTAGGGCGTTGTACCTGGAAGACCCAGGTTTGATCTCAGGCAACTCATATGGTCCCCAAGCACTGACAGGAGTGAATCCTGTGAGCTGAGCAAGGAGTGACCTGTGAGTACCATGGGTGTGGCCCAAAATTAACAAAACAAAACCCATGATTGTTGACTACTGAGAAAATAAGTTACAGTGAAAATTTATTAATATTAATTAGTGAAATAATATACTGGATGATTTAATTTGTTTCTAAATGATCTACATATTTTCAATATTAATACAAACACACACACATATATATGCCTTCAAAAACTGGCAAAATAAATTGTCTTGATTTGTGTTTAGAACAAATTTGTAGCTGTACTATTAAATGTACCCCCATCAATATGATACTGTCCTTTTTAAGCTTTAACCACCACCCACACAAATCTTTGCCAGTTCATAGTAATACATCATAATAGTGCACTTTTTAGTAATCTCATATCAATCGCTTTGGTACTTTTCATACAGAATAATCTTAATTGCATTGTTAATAGATAGCTCCACAATAGATATATTTTGTTAAAGTCCATTAGAAGCAGAACCCTAAGAAAACTTGAGCAGGTATTTTGATTTTGTTTGTATTCATACCAACAGCTACTGCAGAGTCTACTTGGATAGCACAAAAATTACAAAAAAAAGCATATTGTACACACCTGGCTAGAAATCAATGGGCTGGGAGAAACATACTCCCCAGTATATTTGAAAATTAATTTCACATAAAGGAGAATAAGAATACGCACGTAGCAAACCAAGAGAACTGAGAGAATGAAAAGGTTGGATGCTATGACTCCTTAGAGTAAGTGTTGGTGGGTGATTAAAATGTAGAATAAGTTCACCATCTCCAAATAAAAGTTTTGAGTTGAATTCCTGCATACGTGCTTCCTAGTGATGAAAAAGGATCATTTGCTCACACATTAACTTTCTACAAACCTGTGGTCCACTTGCTAAATAGTACCAGAAATTTAGAATTTGAACATTTTCAATGAGGACTGAGCAGAGGATGAGGAATCTGAGAATAACAAAAGGGATATTTTCCTGGATAGCTCTACCAGGTCAGAGAGTGCTAAATATACTGTAGAGCTGTATGTGCCATTTGTGATACAGGAATAGAGGTTAATGCTAGAGCAGAGTGGAAGAGGAAGTAAGAGTTCTTGTACAACTTGAGGAGGTCTGTGTAGAAAAGGATTCAGTGTATCTCAGAAGTTACACAGGCGCTTCTCCAGAATTTAAGAAATGTCAGGTGAGTTGCCAAGTGTGAAGAGAAAACATTCCAGATAGAGATAATGTCACTGAAAATGCAAAGAGGGCTGGAGGGCTGCAGACTCAGGACTGAAGAGAGAACCAGGTGGGCGAATTGCAACTGCGGGGCTACTGATCCACAGCTATGTGAGACACTGCTTGGTGGATCACTTGGCACATGTAGGGGATTTACAGATAATAAAGTCAAAATGTCAAAAAAATATTTTTAAGGAATCTTATCCCCAAAGGCTGAACACTTTTGGGAATTTCAAGATTGCACAAGTAGAATAATAAATAAGTGTTGAATCTTTCTCAGAGTAGGACTCTGTTGTTTTGCACAAGTTATGTGCCTAAGTGGTCCGCACTGCATTAGCAAACTTCTCGACACAGAGTGATATAGGATAGGATTCATTGTTCATCTTTCCCCTCCTATTCTCCTCAGGGTCGGCATTGATTTGGCTTGAAACACAAGTAAATTGGGGTAGAAGGATGAGGAGACTGGGCAGCTAAGCAATGATATGAATGAACACAAGGCACCAGGCTTTGCAAACCTCTATACAACTTGTTGGGATTTCAAATTCATCTGATATGTGAAGAAACATGATTGAAAGATTTCAGGAAGGGATATCACGTCATTGTATTTGCAGAGAAAAATATTCCGGCTATACTAATGTGAAACTAATTTAAGAATAAGAGGATAAGCTAACTTGATGCAGGAGAAAGAGAAGGATGCAGCAAACTAGGTCGGAGTTATTTGTATGGGAGTGGTGACACCTTCTACATGGTTGACACCTAGCATGCATTTCCTGACTAATAGAAGTCGCCTTGGCTTCGTGAATCATTGAGTCCAAACTTTAACGGATTCATGGCTTTGTTCTTAATTTTAAGAAGGATATTATCTTGTAAGAGAGAATTAACTATTGATAAGTGACTTGCCTTGCATGCAACTAATCCCGCGGCTCAATTTCAGCACCACATAAAGTCCCCTGAGCACCTCTGGGAGTGATCCGATAGCAGAGAACTAGGAGTAGCTCCTGAGCACTTCTGAGTATGGTCCAAAATCCCATATATATTTTCTCAAAGTAAATGAATTTAGCAAAATGAAATGGGCAACCTGAATTCACTAATACACTTCTAAAAGTTATATTCGTGGATGCTATCTTCACAGAGAAAAGAGTATAAACTGTTTCATTAAGTCATAAATGAATTAAAATTTAATAGATGTTGGGCTGGAGCAACAGTGCAGTTTTGATTTGGAGGGGGTGGGACACACCTGGTGGTGCCCAGGGTTACTGCAGGCTCTGCATTCAGGAATCACTACTGGTAGGCTCATGGGACCATTTGTGATGCCTGGGATTGGACCTGGATTGGCTACATACAAGACAAGTGCCTCCCACTGTAATGTTTATCTGGTCCTCCGTCTGTTATTTAATTTATGCGTTCATTAAACTTTTCAAAAGATTCCCAGTGGAATGTAAAGTATGGTATAAGTTGAGAATCACTGTTACAGAAATACTTAAGGATGAGTATCACTTCATATTTCACCAAATGCTTTTACATGCTTCATTTATCATATTGGGTAATATTAGATTATATATATATATATATATTTCCAATAAAAACTGCAAGATACTTGTCTATTGGCTATAGCATCTATGGACATGTAACTATTGGGTAATATCTGCTTAACATTTATTTCTTATGTGACATTTTAAAAACTATGTATGTATATATTAATAGTAACGTGAATTAGAATCCCACAAATATAATAATCCTGTTATCAATAGGCCTAAAAATATCAGGTGACGATTTATAAAAAGATATTAGTGACATTTTGCATCATCAACCCATACCCATATGTGGAAATTTTTTGGTTAATAAATAGAGTTTTGGAACTCAGTATTATTAAACTATCTAAAAAGTACATGTTGCAGACCACTTGGAAAGTATTGTGAGAGCATTTTAGCATCCAAGTCTATAAATTATGATTAAGAATAATTTATAGTGGCAGAGTCACACACTTCATGATCTGGCTGTGACAGTAAGTCCAAGCTCTCCCATCCTGTAAGGAAACACCTAGAGGCAAAGGATGAGAACTATACCAGAACTTCAAATTCCAAATTTTTTTAAAAAGTATACTTGTCAGTGAATTTCATAAAAAGTATATTTCTGAGGCAATTTAAAAATTGCTGCGGTTTAATATATTATGGCCATGTTGCATCTATAACGCAGCTGAGTCATAACAAGATCCTATGTGGCCTCAAGTCTCTGTGGGCACCTTAGCAGGAGAAATGCTGCTTGAGAACAAAGAACTGAATTTGCTTAGAATAACCCAAACTTCATTTGAGACTTGTTCTATGCTAAATGAAAATTGAATGTATTCTTTCAAAAGAATAAAGTCTATGAGATTAAATGTTCAAGGTAAGGACAATCTGATTTATGACTATTTATTGCTGCCTTTAAATGACAGCACCTCTATAGTCTTGCAAATGTTGTTATTGAAAGTGGAGCACTTTGGGTTTGACACTACCAGGACTATTGTAATCTTTTGGTCTAAGTAAATAAAAAAACACATTATCTGGAATTTTTAGACTTTATCATGCCTGCCACTTTGAAAACATTCCGTAATGGGTTGTAGAAAGACTACAACAGGGCAGGAGCCTACATGGGTCCCATCCTCAGCAACATTTGTTATCTGCTGAACACTCTCAGGAGTGATCTCTGAGCACAGAACCAGGAGCCAGTGCTGGGGACTGCCTCATGAGAACCCCCAAGACAAGGAAAACTTTTCTATGTGCAAGATAATTATGAATCGATTCAGTTTTTCATTCTGTGAACATGAATGGGAGGTTCTCATATGGAACTTGTTGTGGAAACCTTATTCACCATCGTTTTTCAGGTCATTTCATTCATTTCATTGCAACACATCTTTCTTTTGGCAGCTAAAGAAAAAATGGAGCATTGATTTCCCAAGAGATTTTTGTTCTGTTCTCCCAAAAGTGTATGCACCGTGGACACATTATTGGAGGAATTCTTGGTTTCTGAGAACATGCCACATCTTGCAAAGTTAGCAATGAGGTAATTCTAGAGTGAATGAGCATTATGTCCTCTTACAGACTTGGAAAAGCTTTAAAAAAGAATGACCACAGGAATTTTAAAAGTTCTTGAAGTGAGATATAATTGGGATGAGGGCCTTGTCCTCATTTGCTTATGAAGAAATTGGTATTATCTCAGGGCCAAATAATTAGTTCAGCAGTTGTCCTGGGTTGAATATTGTCTGTCCTAAAATGCATGTTAATAGTGAAACTTCAGAATGTACCCTTACTGGAAATAAAGTCATTAGAGACATAATGAAGTTTATTGAATTAAGGGGTAGGACAGGAACTTAACCAAGCATGACTGGAGTTTGGTTTCATTTATACTTCTTTTATTGATTTTTATTAGTTTACAACATTGCTGAATTTAGTGACACAGTGTAAGTCTTATGTGTTTGTAGAATTCAGCTTATCTATCACCAAAGTTCCCAAACCATCTCACCAGGATAATCATTTGTAAATTGGGTTCACCTACCCACTTTCTTTCCTTCTATAACCCACTGTGGTTCTCACTGACCCTCAGTTATTTTTGCTGTTTTTTGCAAGTTTGATGGCTTTTGCTGCTATATTCTACATATGAGTAAATGAGGTAATTGTTTTTTTAATTTCCCTTTCTCATTTCATCTAGTGTAATTAAGACTTATCTACCTATTTTTTCCTAAAGGCACAATTTCAATTTTTTTCAATATCAGGAAGTATTCCATTGGATACGTATAACATAACATCTTTATCTAGTCATCTGACTATAGATGGACATTTAATTCCATGCTTTTTGATATATTGTGATGCCTTTAACCCACAGATGCACACACACCCTTGAATTAGTCATTTTATATTCTCCAAGTTAATGCTCCTACTAGTGTTATTGCTGGATTATGTGGTAAGTGTTTTTTTTTGTCATTTATTTAGTTTTTTGTTTTATTTTAGGGCCATAGCCAGCGATGTGCAGGGGTTGCTCTTGTCTCTGTACTCAGGAATTACTCCTGGTGATGCTCGGGTCCAAATGAGATGCCAGGGATCAAAACCTGGTCTGCTGTGTGCAATGCTAATGGCCTAACCACTATACTATTACAGATATATTAATTATGGCCCCAGCAATTTTCATTCTTACAGCAATTGGTGACACCAGTATGGGGAAATTATATGGAGGTGACAAGATTTTATAAGGATGGGACTAAGGGCATAATGCAGTGTAGAACACACATCACACATGAGTGAATATGGAATTGATGATAGCCACTACATGAAAGCAAGAAAGCATGAAAGAATGAAAGAGAGAAAGAAAAGAAATAATAAAAGAAAGAAAGGAGGTAAGAAAGAAAGAGACAAAGAAACAGAAATAAAGGAAAGAATAGAGAACAAACACAGAGGGTATAGAGCTAGATAACTGATGGAGCTGAAATGGGAATATTGAGTCCATAACCACGGAGCCTGGAACAACCGGATGCAGGAAGAACCAGGGAGAATCTCCCATTAGAGGCTTAGGTAGAGGAGTGCTCTGGCAACACCTTGATTTTGGACTTCTAACCTTCGAACTGTTAGGAAATAGTTTTCTGATATTTTAAGACACCTCTTTGCTGCACTTTATTTTTTTGCAAGCAGATCTGCATATTTTATTAATGTGACTGTTAGAAGCTTACCATTCTATATGTGGAGGCCTAGAATAAATCAGGAAAATCTTGAAAAAATAAAGTTAGGTGGCACTCTGGCTGTCTTTCTCATCTAACCAAAGATGACCATGGAGCTCTGTCAGAATCAGAATTCCAGGCCAGAATGAGAGCACGGTGGGTAGGGCACTTCCTTGCACGCAGCCTACCTGGATTTAGTCTCCATAGTCCCATAAGGTCTAGAGAGTACTGCCGGGAGTTATCTGACTGCAGAGCGAGAGTAGCCCTGCGCATTGCCGGATGTGGCCCTCCCCACCCAAACAAAAACACTTGTCACGATCACGATCTTCCGGCCGCTAGAGCGGGCACCGTAAACCATTCCCCTTCTACACTGCTGATAACCAAGAGTTGCACCATCATATATAGGTCAGAACCCCTCCCATATAATCTCCAACATATCCAATAATATTCCCCAGGGGGGGCAACCGGATGATCACCACGTCTCCAACTAAACCTCCTTGAGTTGAGAACCCCTCACAACACAACAAAATAAACAAGACAAAGATCCATTCATTTGGCTAAAACTAAGGGATCTTCCCTCTACTAGGATTTTCTTAGTCATTTTCTTTAATCTTATCCTTTTAGAAGGTCATTATGACACAGAATGCCATTCATTAGCCTATTTGAGCAGACAAAAGTCCATTGATCCACTGAGGGTCAACAAAGGGATCAAACCTAGTTCATACAGATAGGATCAAGTATGATTCAAATATTTGACATATTGGAAACTATTTAGAGCACAAGATATATGAAATCAGGTTGCAACAGAACTCTCACATTTCTCCCTTTTCCCCAATGCCTACAGCAAGTAAGTAGTAATAAGAAACTGTTCCTCCTTCTTTACACCAAATTCATAGCACCCGAGAGTTGGAAAGGTTGTAGGAGAAATAGGGAAACTTCCAAATATAAAGCTGCTACCCACATGATGTTCTTTTAATACTTTGATAATAATAAGACTTGAGTTCTTGAAAATTAAGATCTTTAATAAGATCAATTTTACACAAGTCATAAAAAGTTGTCTAATGAGAAATTCCATTTAACCAGAATTATTCAAACACATCCGTCTGAAACTACCTTTATTAGGTAAATGAAGCAAATAATTGGTTAACGGATTTAAGTGGAAATTTGAAATTACTCCTTTTGTATTTTAGATTACAGTGATTCTTATACTTGCACCATGCACATTTTTATGTGAGATATATCATGTATGCTTCATATAAATAAAGTGTTGATAATAATTATAGATTTTCCTCTAATTTCCTTTACAAATGTTTTTAATTTTAGAAACATTAAGAAGCATAGAAAAGGCAAGATAATATAGTAATGACTTGTGCTACTAATTCCCAACATTAATAAAATTTATAGTTCTGAATGCTATTGTCAAAACTTAAAGAACCTTTACATTTGTTGACCCCATTCTTGATATGGGTCTATTAACTCCCTATTGCTTATACACATATAATTACTATGTACGAAATTTCCCATACACTGTTTTCTCTTGAGTGTCAATTATAGATCCAGTTATGTAAGAAACATGTCTAACAGTTGTTTCTATTAACTTAATTTCTTATAGTACCTCTATTACTTTAACATAGGTTAGTTTTCTTTATAAATTATGAACTAACAGGTTTTTTTAGAAATATTCATGAACATATTTACTATCATAAATCATATGAAATTTATAAATGAAATTGTTGGTGTAAGTACACTGATAATTTGTGTATTTGAATTCTGGCATTGAGTGGTCTTTCAGTGTAACACTTCCTTCTGTAGAATAATTTTGGCCTTTCATTGAGCAATCGTATCACTACTCATAAGAAATGAAAGATATTTTTCATCTGAAGCTTCTTTTAAATTTACATACCATTATATATAAAAATGTCAGTAATAGTTTTAGACATAAAAACATTCTAATTCTAGTTTTCACCACTAGTGTCAAGGTATCCTCCACCAATTATCCTTGAGCTCTCTTAACCTTCAGCTGCCTCCATACTAGTACATAAGAAAGAAAGAAATTGGGGCCATGTTCGGTGGTGCTCAGGCTTATTCCTGACTCAGTGCTCAGGCATCATCCTGGTAATGATTGGGGTAATTATATCGGGTACTGGAAATTACAGACATGGGGCAGAGCTGCTACCGGCTCTCACTGTGCCCAGCCGCTCATGAGGTGCCCCGAGTGATGGCAGATTCTAGCCCTGGCCCACCGCCTCCAGCAGAACCTCACAACAAGCCGTGACGACCACCCACCCATGAGGACCTCCATTTTCCATATCCGATTCTCCCCCCGTTAGAATCGACTCCAGCAGACCAGCCTATCACAGCCTGGCTCGCGACAGCTGTAAGCCGCCGCCAGTTCATCAATAAATGCTGGATTTTGAGATGACTACAAGAGAGTGCTACCCGCACGGCAGAGCCTGGCAAGCTACCCGCGTTGTATTTGATATGCCATATACCAGTAACAATTATAGATCTCATTCTCATGACATGATGGAATGGTTTGAGGCTCTTTATGTTCCTGGAGCAAGTGCCCTTGGGCTTACTTGCATGAGACAGGTCACATGGAGATGTTACTGGTGCCTGCTCGAAAGCAACTCAACGATGAACAGTGATACAGAGATACTGGAAATTAAATTTAGATGTGTGCCAGGAATTTTCCTACCCTCTGTACTATCTCTCTGTACAGGCATATTTTTAAGCTTACTTAGTTCAGTGTGGGTCCAATTGTGACAGTCATCTTGATTCTAATGGCTTAGACTTGCACAGATTGCTCCAATCTATACTGCTGATGTGCCCAAGATCCTTGGAACCTTGCTATCGGGTTACTATCTTTACTTATCCTCCACCCTTTTCTTCTCCCTGGCATTTTCATTGATGTAATCTATGACCAATTTTAGCCCACCTTCAACATCTACCATTCCATTGTCACTTTTTCTATTGAGCACAGAAACGTAAGATTTTTCAGTACTGATGCCCTGTTTCAGAGTTATTAAAAAAAGAATGTTATCTGGTATAGTGTCTAAGGAAAAGAGGACAAAGATTTCTCAAAAAGTAAGAGTAGGGGCGAGTGATGGCATAGGGTATGGCATTTGCCTTACACGTGAACGACCTGGGTTCAATCCTCGGCATCCCATATTGTCGCCAAGCACTGCTAGGAGTAATTCCTGAGCACAGAGCCAGGAGTAACCCTGAGCATTGCCGAGTGTGGCCCCCAAAAGTAAAAAGTAAGAACAGATCTCTCCAGATTTCTCACATGACTCAGTGATTCTACTTCCATACACCTAGCCCAAAGCAAAAATATTAATTAGAAAAGATGTGTAATCCTTTGTTCAATGCAGCACTTAAGAAAGTATCATGGTATAGAAATCACACATAGAGAAAGACAGATAATAGAACTTTACACACATACAAGGTGGACTACTAAGTTGTGGGGAGGACAATGATAAGGTGGGCAAGGATAAGGTGGAACTAAAGGGCCAAGTGGCTGTTTCTCTCTGTATCTCTCTCTCTTTTGTGGCATAGAGGTAGGCTGGAAGAGGGGAGGGAATTAGGGGTTATTGACAGTGGAAAATGGGCACTGGTGGAGGGATGGGTGCAGACCACTGTAAGACTGAAACCCAATGATGAATATTTTTTATTATACCACCATTATATACAATTATCTTTGTAATTGTATATCAGTATAATAAAAAATTAAAAAAGAAAATGTTACGTGAATTTTATTGGAATTCCTTGGCTGTAGAGAGGGGGTGGCTCATGTACACATAAAAATCATGAGTGCTACTACTATGGTACACATGGAGCCATTTAACAATAATAACATTTTAAATAAATAAAAAGAACTTAAAATATATTTAGACACTCATGGTTTACAGAGCGTTAAGGACACAGTTTCGAGATGCAGCATTCTCGCCTCCAAATCTCCCATTGAGTGTCACTGATGCCCACTATGACCCATGAGCCTTCCTTCTTGCTCACTTGGCATCCTGAGCAAACAGTTTAAAATGATCTACTTTGCCTTTGGATCACTTGTTTAAAATTCTGTTGATTCTCAGTGATTAGGTTTACTTAGTTATATGCTTGTCTCTAACAACGGAAATGTCCACAACCCTTGGCCAGGGCTATATACTCTGCTAGTCACCTTCTAACTTCTGTCCCTCCCAAACTTTTCCTTCGCTTCTCAGACTTTTTATACATAAGTTTTTTTTTCCTTCATTATTTCTTTGTACTGATTTTTGAATGACTTACAGTCTCTAGGAAGAATGTGTGTCAAAAAGAGACACTAGATTATTCTAATATTAATTGGGACATTTCAGTGCTATAAAATTTATATGCTGTAAAATAAATAAAGTAGTTATTTTTATAAAAATAAGTAAATACATTAGAAATATTGCTTTCTTTTAACAAGTTACTATTTTGGTAGGCAATTTTTCAGGGATATTTTGACTCTGTGCTCAGAGTCAGAGCACAGATTATAGAGTTTTGTCCTTCAAAAGGGACTGTCCTGCAGTATCTGGGAGAGAACTAGGGTTGTCCATATGCAAGGCTCATGACTTAACTCCTGTAGTATTGCTTCAAACAACTTATTACTATTGAGGATGTCTTAGCACTTGATAGGAAAAAGTGTTATAAGGTGGGAAACCGCAAAGCTGAAATGCTATTTATAATATATTTTGTATAATGACTTGAAAGGGCTCATAATTGTGACATGAAAAGACAGTGAAAAAAACAGTGAAATTTTTCTACATATTAGTGCCTATAATATTGTACAAGAAAATACTTTGCAAATTTTAAGACGGTTCTAAGGAATATTTCAATAGGAATGAGTATGCCATCCACAAGGCAGAGCCTGGCAAGCTACCTTTGTCATAATTGATATGCCAAATATCAATGATAATTATAAAGTTCATTCCCATGACCTGATGGAATGGTTTGAGGTTCCTAGTCTGGTGCAAGAGATGCCTCTTGGGCTCTACTTCAGCATGAGATAGGACATATGGAGATGTTACTGCTGCTCACTCGAAAGCAAATTGATGATGAACGGGAAGACAGTGACAGTGACACGTCTTTGCACGTGAATTTTTAATGAATGACATCTTATAAGAGGTAGAGAAAATGCAATCTGTTTATACATCATATACAGACATATGTAAGTGTAATATATTATTGTACATTACCTTTATAACAGTTGACATTTTTCGGAGTGCATCCCGAATATGTGAGCTTTAACTCTAGTCTTTTTTAAGTTTATATTCTTTAACCATGCAACACTTTCTATAAGTTTAAGAAGAAAATTACCCAAAATGATTAACAAATTCTTGTATATGCACTAGCATGGGGTACTTTGACAACTATGACTCATAATCTGCATTTTGTGAATTTATTCAAAACTACTTTGTCCTCGGGCTATCGAATAGAGTGAGTGATGAGCTTTCTTGTATGCACCAGATCCAGTTTCCATTCTTAGTACCCCATGAGGCTGACCAAGTTTGCCAGGAGTGATCCCTTAGCACAGAGCTAGACGTAAGTCCTGAGCACTGCACTGCTAAGTATGACCTAAGAACAGAACAAAATATTTGGTTTTTTCTTTCTCTGAAGATGAAAAAAGACAAATTTTTGAAACTTGTTTAACTTTATTCTCATTAATAATATATACTGGGTTTTTGTTCATTTCCAAGATGCTCCATCATTTTAAGTGTTAGCACTGTTTGGTGTTTAATTACAGAATTATCGGGTATGACACTATTTAAATACAATATGACTTTTTTGCACCCACTTAATTTATTAAACACTCAGATAGTCTCCCCAAACACAAAAGCCCAGGTCCAGATGGATTCACCACTAAATTCTACAAAATCTTATTAAGAGTGACCTACTCCCAATTCTTTTTTAGGCTCTTCCGCAAATTGAAGAAACAGAAATACTCCCAAATGGCTTTACGGCGCACATATCACCCTGATACACAAAGTAGACAGAGATGTCAAAAGAGGAAAACTACATGACCAATCTCCTTGATGAATACAGATGCTAAGATTTTCAACAAAATACTAGCAAATAGAATCCAAAGAGTCATCAAAAGATTATACACCATGACCAAGTGGGATTGATCCGGGAATGCAAGGATGGTTCAACATCTACAAGTCAATCAACATAATACATCATATCAACAAAAAGAAAAATAAAAACCATATGATCATATCAAAAGATGCAGAGAAGGCATTTGACAAGATTCAACACCCATTCATGATAAAAGCTCCGTAAATGGGATTGAAGGAACCTTCCTCAATATAATCCAGGCCATCTACTAAAAGCCCACAGCAAGTATCATTCTCAATGGGGAAAATTGAAATCCTTCCCTAAGATCATGGACAAGACAAGGCTGCCCACTTCACCACTTCTATTCAATACAGTAATGGAAGTATTTGCAATAGCAATAAAGGAAGAAAAAGACATTAAGGGCACAGATAGGAAGGGAAGAAGCTAAGTTATTACTATTTGCAGATGACATGATATTATACCTGGAAAACCTGAAACTTTCTTACCAAGAGGCTCCTAGAAATAATACATTCCTATAGTAGAGTGGCAGGGTACAAAATCAATACCCAAAAGTCAATGGCCTTCCTATATGCAAACAGGGAAAGAGAAGTAAGGGACATTAAAGAAACTATCCTATCTACAATTGTGCCGCAGAAAATCAAATCACTAGGAATCAGTTTGACAAAGAATAAAGGATCTCTACAAAGAAAAACTACAAAACGTTACTTCAGGAAATAAAAGAAGACCTGAGGAAATGGAGACTCATTCCCTGCTCATGGATTGAAGGATTAACATTACCAAAATGGTAATACTCCCAGAGCTTTATACAGATTCAATGCTGTCCCTAGGAAAGATACCTGTGATGTTCTTCAAATAAATTGAACAAACACTCCTGAAATTTGTATGGAATAATAAACCCCTACGAATCATTGTATCACTGTCTTCCCATCATAGATTTGCTCGAGGGGCACCAGTAACATCTCCATATGACCTGTCTCATGCAAGTAGAGCCCAAGGGCACCTGCTCCAGGAACATACAGAGCCTCAAACCATTCCATCAGGTCATGGGAATGAGGTCTATATTATTACTGGTATCTGGCATATCAAATACGACACGGGTAGCTTGCCAGGCTCTGCCGTGAGCGTAGCATACAGCTCTATGGTGTGCTGGGCCGGAGTGATAGCCCACAAGGTAGGGTGTTTTTGCTCTTGCACGTAGCAGGCCTGTGCCGGCCTGGATTCGATCCCTGGTATTCCTTATGGTCCCCCGAGCACCGCCAGGAGTTCCTGAGTGCAGAGCCATGAGTAGCCCCTGGCACTGCTGGGTGTGACCCAAAAAAGAAAAAAATAGCTCATAATACTGAACATATATAAATAATGTATACGCACTATATAAATACTTTACATATATATTCTTTGGTGTAGACAGACACACTGACAATATGCAGGAACCGTGAAGCCCTGGGTGTACACCTGAACCCCCAAAGCTTGTGTTTCAGATCTTTGAGGCCTAACAGGGTGAAGGTCTTCTCCCAAGCTTACGGACTAGAAGATAAACACCCACCTTCCTCATACTCAATAGGATTGAAAACAAAAAGCCACGCACACAGATCCCATAGGGGAAAAAAGACTTTGTAAAAGCAATTAGAGCACATTGAACTAAGGCCAGATAGCGCCTGTATCCATCCAAATAAAAACGAATTCGCCTTTTAAGCTCTGTTTTCAAAAGATAGAACTGCTCCAGATTGAATCACAAAATTTCATCCAATCTACAACCCAGGAGTCGCACTGAAACGGCATCATTCAGAAGGGTGGACAGAGAGCGATGCCAAAGTTTTGAGGGGAAAAAACTGAAAGAGAATTAGAAGGCTGAGGCCACCAGCTTCACAGATGGAAACAGATCCAGAAAGTGGAAATCACTAATTATGAAACCCCCACGAATAGCTAAAGCAATCCTTGGGAAAAAGATGGGAAGTATCACTTTCCCCAACCTCAAGCTCTACTACAGAGCAGTTGTAATTAAAACAGTGTGGTATTGGTATAGGGCAGACCTGTAGACCTATGGAATAGAACTGAATATCCTGGAACACACCTCAAATATACAACTACTTAATCTTCGATAAAGGAGCAAAAATATTAAGTGGAGCAAAGAAAGCCTCTTCAACAAATGGTGCTGGGAAAACTGGGCAGCTACGCGTAAAAATGAACTTAGACCTCCTTCTAACGCCATGCACAAAATTCAGATCAAAATGGATTCTAGATGTCAACATCAGACATGAATCTATAAGGTACATCGAAGAAACATAAAAGAAAAGCTCTACGACATCGAAAACCAAAAGTATCTCTAAAAACGACACACCACTGACCAAGCAAATGGAAGCAAAGGTAAACAAATGGGATTATATAAAATTGAAAAGCTTCTGCACCTCAAAAGATATGGTGACCAAGATACAAAGACAATCCACAGAGTGGGAAAAGGATATTCACCCAATACCCATCTGACAAGGGGTTAATATCCAGGATATATTAGGCACTGGTAGCACTTCACAAGAAAAAAGCCAACCCCATCAAAAAATGGGGAGAAGAAATGAACAGAAGCTTCCAAAAAGAAGAAATTGGCACAAAAGGCATATGAAAAAGTGCTCTTCATCTTTAATCATCAGGGAGATGCAAATCAAAACAACAATGAGGTACCATCTCACACCACAGAGACTGGTACACATCCAAAACAGCAAGAACAACCGGTGCTGGCGTGGATGTGGGGAAAAAGGGACTCTGATCCACTGTTGGTGGAGTGCCGACTGGTCCAGCCCTTTTGGAAAACAATATGGGCATTCCTCCGAAACTTAGATATTGAGCCCCATTTGATCCAGCAATAGCACTCCTGGGAATATACCCGAGAGACCGAAAACACATAGCAGAAACACTATCTGTACTTTATTCATCTCTGCGCTATGCACTATAGCTAGAATCTGAAACAACCTAAATGCCCGAGAATAGAGGACTGGCTAAAGAAACTGTGGTTTGTCTACACTGTGGAATACTATGCGGCTGTCAGAGAAGACGAAATTATGAAATTTACCTGCAAATGGATGGACATGGAGACTATCATGCTGAGTGAAATTAGTCAGAAGGAAAAGGACATATATAGAATGACTGCATTCATTAATAGGACATAAATAGATACCAGTGTTTTACTAAATGTGGAAATGGTAATGGCAGATTAAAACAATAATGAATATACACAAAGAGACTTAAGTGATAAACTCCTAAATATCTGCAGGGCTAGCCACAATGTGTAAAATAAGAGGGAGAGAGATGCAGAGACAGATAGAGAGAAAGAGAGAGAAAAGAGAGGAAACTGGGGTACCTGCTATTGAGGCAGCATGGGGTGGGGTGGGAGGGTGGGGTTACATTGGTGGTGAAATGGGGCACTGGTGGAGGGATGGGTGCTGGAATACTGTATTACCAAGAACCAATTATGAACACCTTTGTAATTGTATTTTTACTGTGGTATAATAAAAATTTTAAAATAAGTCATTTCAAAGAAAGAGAGAAAAACACAGAGATAGCTCTATCCCCTTAGAAGAGAGTCTTAAGAATTGCTGTCAGCTAATGTTTTATGCTTTTACTGACAATAATAAATTTCTGAGATAGACTGCTTTGTAAAATTAATCTATTAATGCATTATGCTATATAATTAGCCACTTATTTTTAACTTTAGAATGTATTAAAATACTATTATAGTAAAACAGAATAAAATTGTGAAATATTTTACTAGTAGTTTAGAAAACTAAAAATTCTTGGTAAGAGCAGGAAATGTTTTATAGAGGGGAGTAGATTGTTCATAGTGGATTCATAGTAGAGGGGAGTGGATTGAAGGGAAGGAATACATACATTATATTGACATTGAATATTTTGGTACACATTATCAAAATATTAATAAATATAAACTCATCAAATTTATTACTAAGGATGAATTTACACACATATTTCATTTTTATGTACACATGTGTTATTAATATCCACCAATTAATTATTAAAAATCCTGCTGGTACGTGCATAGAAGCATATATGAAGTACCAAAAAAGGCATAGTTTTGTATAGGTTTCCATGTTGTGTAATGAAGTTATACAAAATAAGTGTCTATAAGAGACATTTTTTTTTCTCTCTGTGAGTTAAAATACAGACTAGTGATTTGGGACATTAGCACATTTTCATGAAGCCACAGAAATATTCAGGTAGGGATGCATTAGCAAAAGAGATCCATTTGGGAAGGTTCTATATGCCTTATTTGGGTTGTTTTTTAGAACTCATTTTTGAGGGTTGTAGAAGACTGAGGCCATCAACTTGTGCTGACGGTTTGCTGAATATTGGCAGAGAAGAAAATATTTGGAGTATCAAGAGAACTAACTATTAATTTTATTTTACTTTTCCAGTAAATTTTATATTGTTGCATATATTACCTGAATTCATAAAAATATGTGTTTCTTTTTATGGCTATTTTCTGTTAGCCTTCAAGGCATTGGTGTAACAACTTTCCAAAGAATTTAATATGTATTGTATGTTTGAAGATACTTTAAAATTAGCTTGGGGGGCTTTTTTTTGTCCTTTGCAACTTTTAAAGTTACTAAAATATTTTAAGTCTCAGTTCCTTACATTTGCCATGGTAAATTAGAACAATAAGCTCTTAACTAGAATTTATTCCAATGTAATCATATCCTCCAGTTATGAACATAAAAATTAAAGTTAAAATATTTATATCTACAATTGCATTCATGGATATCAAATTTCCATGTTTTGGTACATTTTTTTCACATTTGATCTGGGTTTTGTAAAAATAAAAATGAAATGGAAATTTTAAAATAAAAATATAACTCAAATCTTTAAAATACAAATCAATCAGCTATTTGATTGTCATAACAAATTTCAATTTCATTTTTAAATTAAAAAACTTAAATTTAAATGGCAACTTAAATTTACAAATATGAATTACTTCTAAGGAAAAGAAGATTTCACTGTTGTAAAACAGTTAAGATTAAATATAGAATTCACAAGGACAGAGATACCCCAGTAGTGTTGGAATAGGTCCAAAAGGTAAAGTTACATGGCAGCGTATACAGTACCTCAATTAAGATGCTCTTAATGTAGGTGGATGGGATCAGGGTTTGATTCCAATCACCGTATATGGTATCCTTCAGTCACACCACCAATAAACCCTGTACACTAGCCAAAAGTAAAACCTGCATATTGCTGTATGTGGCCTAAAAAAAGGGGGGAGATCACTAGAATGCTAAAAATATTCGCCTAATGTCCCAAGGAGCAGAGTCTTGAGGCAAGAAATGTTCATGTGATAAACTGACTTTGAATTTCATAGAAAGAGGAATCATATGCCCTGTTGAATCATAATGTGCAACCAAAGTAATTTTACATTTTATTTTACTTGGTTGAAGTTTAATAGATAGTTCAAGGCAAGTATGCCATCAAGCTTGTGACTTTTGACCCCATTTCTCTCTAAGATAATATATTGCAAGGCTATATAGTATAATATAGATGATTAACATTAATATGATTGGGATAGAATATTGCTATCATTCCTAAGATATCAGTAGATGTCCATTGATATTTTTTCGACTCTCATCCTTTTTCTCAAATGTTTTCCGCCATGGTCCTTTTCTTAGCCTCTGGAAACTTTATCCAGTCTCATTTTAATAACTTTGACATCCTAGAACGCTACTCCCTGGTGTGGGGCATGGAGGTATTTTTTTCTCAGGGAGCCACTGTGATACTTATCGAGGGAAGCAGACACTCAGTGGAGGGTGTGGTGTTAGAATATCAGATGAATGAAACCTCATCATTAACTGGGATTGTAAAATGATGGTGCCTCAAATAAAATTGTTTTGAACAATTAGCATACTATAGAAATTGAATTCTACAAACCTGTTCTAGTAATTTATGCACTGATGAAACTGTCCTGTTTATTGTGCAAATCGTTATTAAAAAGACTCAAGTGTTACAGACTTTACTGTATAGGTTTTAAGTCATCATATTTCAAAGAAGGTATCCATATCTCAGCCTAAATCTTCATTTTCTCAACTGCCTAATGCAATTTCTGGTCATAAGGCAGCTGCAGGCTTACTTTTTAAGAGTTCGTCCATTTTCCTAGAAAAATACCAGGGAATTTTGTTTGTATTTTGGGACACCTTAGTTGTGCTCTAGGTTTACTTGGCTTAGGGATCAGGGGATCCCTCCGACGGTTGCCTAGGGGCCATATGTGGTTCCAGGTAATCAAAACCAACTTAGATACATGCAAGACAAGCACCTTAGCTGCTATACTATATCTCCAGCCTGCTGGAAGTGCTTGGGAACTTTGAAGTTTTTATTACTACACTGAATATAAGTGATGCAGTTTATTAATATCTTCATCATCATTTGGCCTCAATATTTTTTTAGTATTTATAATCATTACCTTCTACTGATAGGCCAACTGATTTTCATTTATATTGTCAGTGACTGATTATTTTGAATGACCTTTCATGTGCTTAGTGATTAGTTACTAGCCATATAGTTTACTTTACTGAATAAGGAATAAGTCTTGGTGTGGTATGTACCATGTTTGAATAGTGAGTTATACCTACCATTATAGTATTATTGAATATCCTAAATACCATGTTCTTATCTATTTATTACTTCCTCCCTTCTCTATTTCCACAACCTCAGATAATTTTACTATCTCTTATCTTAACCTTTACTAGAAGGTCATAAGGACAACGTATTTGATTGGCTTCTTGCACTAGTAATGTGCATTTTAGTTTTACTATGCTTGTTCATGCTTAATAATTCATTTAATAATTCTGAATAATATGATTGGGGCATGGGTGGATTGCAGTTTAATTATTCACTCTATCACAGGAAATCTTGTTTGCTTCCAAGATTTTTCAGTTATGAACAAAACTTCAATAAACACATGTTTAATTTTTTAGTCATTGTTGTATAGTTATTATTATTAAAATGGGTGTGAATTACTTCATGTAAGAAAATAGCAAAATTACTTTCCAATGTGGTTGTTCCAGTTTATTGCTTTTATCAATAATATTTATGGCATATGATATAAGACTTATTTACTTATGTTCATTATCTCCTTCCAGTTAGATACAAAATACACTCTTGTAATTTTTTTAAGTTACTTAAATTGTTTTTTATTCACACCCAGCAATGCTCAGGGGTTCTTCCCTGGCTCTGCACTCAGGAATCACTCCCGGGGCTCGGGGCCATATGGGATGCCAGGGATCGAACTCCAGGCCAGCGCATCGGCCGGGTTGCGCGGCAAGGCAAATGCCCTACCCGCTGGTCTATTGCTCCGGCCCGTTTTAAATTTTTTATTTGATGCTATTTGACATTTTTTCTCTTGTAAACTGTGTTTCTTTGAGTAAAATTTACATCTTTGCCTAAAACTGTTTCTGAAGTATATTTTCATTTTTTCCTAATGATTTAATTTAAAATTGTTATCCCTGTAGTCTGATGTGACCCCCTCTAATTTATTCAGATCTATTTTGAGTTAACTTTTATATAAGGGTAGGGTTTAAATAAAATTATATCTATTTTTATTCTTTGCCTATCCAATTGTATCAATTTCAATTTATTGAATGCACATTGGGGAGTAAATTGATTTGTTTACATGGAGGATCTATTTCGGATTTTTCCCATTCTTTCACTTCTGTACCTCGCTACAATAATATGACTATGTTATCTATAAACATTTGATTATAGATCATATAGACTTGCCACATGACAGAAACTGGGTAAGTTTGTCCTACTTTTCAGCTTCTTTCTCAGTCTTAAAACATTTTTAGCTTATTGAATTTTCATAATAATGTAGTTTCTACACTAATATCATATGCCTTAGCAAACGTTTCTGAGATTTTGATAGGTATTTTACTTATGTAAATGGATCAAGGGTTTGATTAAGGTATATAGAGAAATCAAAGAATAAACACATTTCTCGGATATTTTTTGTCTATGATTATAATATATGTCTCTTTAACTATTTGGCTTTAAGGAGGAGAGTTTGGACCACAGCAAAGATTTTCTGGGCTTCCTACTGGTTCTGTGTTTACAGTTTATTCCTGTTGGTACCTAGGGGAAATGTGTAAGTACTGGAAGTTGAACCTGGCCAACTGCTTTTAGAATGGGCACCTTAGTCACTATGCCATTCCAGTCCCAGAAATCCCAGTAATCCCAGTAATCTTATCATGAGCAAAATAACACATACTTTTAATTCTACTTTTGTCATAAACTGTAATTTTATATTATAAAACACAAGGAGGTGGAAAATAAACAAATGTCACTTATCACTTGTCTTCTCCCCATTGTTCATCGACTTGTTCGAGCAGGCATCAGTAACGCCTAGTCGCTGAAAAATGAGTTCATTATTATTACTGTTTATGGCATATAGAATACATATGGTAGCTTTCCAGATTCTGCTGTGGCTCTGGGTCATCCCAGGGGGCCAGTCTTTTCTATGTCATACCATCAACCATCTAGGGCCCACAGGGCAGAGCCCTGTAAACATCTCCTTTCTCCAACTGTTGACTCAGCTGTTAATCACAAACTACTAATTTTGGCTACAGCACTTCAAGGGGCTGTGAGCGATAGCATTAGCGGGAGGGCATTTGCTCTCGTATTGATGGCCGACTCTTGCTCCAACCCCGGCATCTTAAGATGATCCCTTTAGCACCTCCAGGAGTAATTCTGAATGATGAGCTGTGAGTAACTCTCCTGAATGCTTGCGCACTCAGAAAACAAACAAAAATAAATAAATGTATATTATAAAAATCCTTCAAATAAATAATACATGACTTTCTTTAATGTGTTTTAAATTCTCACATACCTGTGGTATAAAAGCACTGTCAAATTGATGGAATATGAAAAACATAGATGTGTTTGTTTTGTAAAACATTAAGTCTATGCATGGGAATGCTCTGTGGTGGCCTACAAAGGATTCTAACATAAAATAAAACATAGTTAACAACTTGAAAACCACACTTGTTAACAGTTTCACTTCTTTGGAAATTAGAGAGCTCTTATATAGAACTTGATAAATCTTACCGATAATCCTTTTCCAGACCTCTTAATTCATCTTGAAAATTTTTATTTATTTATTTATTAATTGAAATTTTATTATACCACCATGAATATACATTTAAAAAAGGTGCCCATGTTTGGGATTCGGCCATACAGTGTTCCACCACCGGTCCCTCCACCATTACCCATTTCCCACCACCAATGTCCCTTTGATTCCCTCCTCCTTCCTCAACCTGCCTCTATGGCAGGCATTTTGCCCATTTTGAGATTTTTTAAATCTCAGCAAAAATCATTTACATAATTTGTTAGTTACACAAAAGTTTTTCTGAGTAGTTAATTGGGGTTTTCGGTCTGATTTTGCCTTAGTAGAGTAAGAACCCAAGGATCTAAATCACCCTTTTGAGGAAGCATAATAATAATAATGATAGGAAAAAACTTAATCCTAAGATTTAAGAAACATTTTGGGGTGGGGATTGAGGTGGCTGTGTGCTTTAATCTTGACCTTAAACTTCCTCTTCATTTTTTTAAAATAAACTCTAAGCATTGTTTCGTGGATATAATTGTAAGTGATATTTCCAGAAAAAAAGAGCAACTCTGCTTTGAAAGAATCTACTAAATACTACTGAAAATGCATGATGGGAGGCTGGTCAGACTCTAAGTGGCTGCAAAACTGAAAATCTGGCCAAGGCCATCACATTCTTAATTCAGGCAAAGTAGCAAACACAGAGGGAAGAATTCTTCCTCGCTCTAGGCAACTTGGACTCAGATATTTCATAGAATGTAGGTTTTCTTGAAATGACTGTAGTAAAGCTAGTTTTAAGAATTGGCATGCAGGTTAGCGCCATTGTCAACAAGACTTATTTTTGTTTTTCTACAAAAATGATTCATTCGAGAAGGTAAATTTGGAAAGAGCCAATATTCATTTTATGACACTAGGCTATTCTAAATGGGCAAACATTCTGGCATATTCTGTTTGAATGCACGTCTTGGTCTCCCCTTTACAGCTATTGAATATTATTTTCTGGAATTCAAATAACCTTTATTTATAAGAGGAAATAATGATCACTTGGTAAGCACAGAAAAAGAAAGTGAGAGAACTGATTAGGTTCCAGGACTGAAAACATAGTACAGTATTCTCTATTACTGCAGTCTGTTCTTCATAAATCTAAATAAAAATAAACATCTAAATAAAATATACATCTTTGCAGACTTAATCAATATAAGCAAATCTCAGAGTTCTTACACAGTGGCGAGAAAGTATATTTCAAATAGTATGAGTTTCAGAAGTGAAGTGGGTTTTGTTACTTCTAGCGCTTAGGTGACTATAGTATGCCACCCACACGGCAAGCCTGGCAAGCTGCTTGTGTTAGAGGTTTGATATGCCAAATACCAGCAACATTTATATAAACATTCCCATGACATATTGAGTAATGGTTTGAGGCTCTTTATGTTCTTGGAGCAAGTGGATGCCTTTAGTTCTACTAGCATGAGCCAGGAAATATGGAGAGACATTGGTGCCCGCTTCTGGGTACATGATGAACAGGAAGATAGTGATAGTTGCTAAAAATACAAACTTATCTCACTTGCCTTCCCTTTGTTAATTTGCCTCCGAGTGGGCACCAAATGTCTCCTTCCATCCCTGTCACATGCTAGTGTAACTCTTAAGTATCAACTCGCATAGTGGAACACAAAGAGCCTCAAACCTTTTAGCTTATGTCATGGGAATGAGGCTCATCATTGTTACTGTACTTGGCATATTGAATAATGAGACAGGAACAGTTTGCCAGATCTACCAGCGAGGGTGGGATACTGTAGTAGGTAGGCTCTCAGTTCATTCACTTACAGATGATCTGCACTGCCACAAGAAACGGGGGAGAACCGGTAGCACCCTGTCCCATGTATCTGTGTCTCTGGTTCCAGCATACTCAAATTTGAAATAGATGGCTCTAAAAATACAACATTCTTAAATAAAAACGCTGCAAAGATACATAAACCAGTTTAGCAAAAGAGAGTTTTTCAGGTGAGTCTTAATAACTTGATGATTAGTAAGGTCTTTCTTTCCGTGTTTTATTTTATCCACCTACCAAAGAATATATGATTTCTTAGCA